>KZ651520.1:217795-244979 GCA_001010745.2 Gerris buenoi
GGGGGGGGGGGGGGGATTTGTGAAATTAGATTATTGAACTTTTTTATGTGAAAAATAAATTTGGAATAGTATCTTAATGAAATTATAAAGAATACTTTTTTCTTGAATAGTCTAAATTCGGACCGGTTTACTCTTGTACGATTTTAGGAAATTGTACTTTCTGGGTACAGGGTACATTTTGAATAAAAAGTAATACTATAAATCTTCATTTAAGAACAAGCAGGAGATTTCATGAAGAGTGACTTTTCTTCAAAAATTGATTTTTTTTTTTTTTTATTTTACACGTATAGACAACTCAATCCGTGGACATACTGTATATACTACTCAACTTTCAAAGTGGAACAACTAAAAAAATCTCGATATCGTTTACTTATCTACTCATACAGCTATCTTACCTTCCTTCCAATATTTCTACTTCTTGTGTGCAATACATGAGGTAATTATAACCAAAAATTGAAACAATTTCAATCAAAAATTTAAAAATATATTTTTTTTTAATTAATGAAAAAATTCAAATTTTACTAATTATTTAGGCGATTATTAGCCATCATGGAAACAATGAAGAATTTAAGCTTACAATCAAAGTGATACAGGAGAACTAAAGGAGAGAGCATGTTGACAATTAAAGCAAAAAAGTATGTGACTTCGTCCTTTGAATTGATTAGCTTGTTTTCAATGCCACTCACACTTTGAACCACAGTTAAGGAACCAACAACTTCCAAATCAACTCGAAAGGGCCTAAGTTCGACACACATATATAAGATTGCCAATAGGTTTAATCCCACTGTCATTTCCAAAGTTCTTTTTTATTTGTGAATATGTTTGAATTTTTCAGGTTTTCCACTTCAAAAGTTGAATAGTATAATAGAGTTTAGACAAAAGAAAAAAAAAAAAAAACATTGAATAGAAGTACTTTTATAAATCATAAAGTAAGAATTAATTTAATTACACATTTGATATTTCTCCTGAGTAAATAGTTGTGTAAACGACATACATAATTGAAATTAATCCCGAGAAAAAAAAATCTTCATAAAAAATATAATAAACTGCTAAAAAAAAAGAAGTTAATCATCAGGTAAAAATGTACTCAATCATTTTAATTACTTGTAAAAGGTCAAATATCTTCATCTAGGTGTTTTCGTAGAATTTACAAAGAAAAAGAATTACACCAAGATATTATGATTTATAAATGTTAAGAGTAATTAAACTTAACGAGGTAATTAAACTTAGATAGGTTAATTAGTGACTCATTGAAAATGATACTGAAGAAAATACGGAAGTTCCTAATAAACAAAATATTAACATAAGAGAACAAAATAAGTGAACATATAGAATCAAGCAATGACGAACAAATATTAAGCTTATTCGGGCAGAGTTTAACATTAATATCTTTAATTATTAAAAAATTATAATGAAAGTGTTAATTAAATTTTAAAATTACAGTAGCTTAGTAACATTGGAAATGTTAATGCTTGTTAAATGTTAATGATGTACTTAAAAAAAGGATGAAGTAATATATCTAATAAGATTTATTTTTTCGATTTTTTTTTTATTAACAAAAGTAAAAACACAGAAATCTCGATAAATTATTTAATTTATTTTTTTATATTTTACTTTCAAGCCTACATAGGGTAACAGACACAATGTCATCATTCTGAAGAATAGTATTTTTTTTAATGTCTCTGAATTCAACAATTCCAAGTTCCAAGACAGAATTGCTCTTCAGATATCAAGGAACACGTTCGGGTTCGGTCATCTCTGCCAGTAGTCAAACATTTTAGGAACTAAAATCACTTAAAAACCACATAATTTTAGATGACATTAAGATGTTAAGATATAATTAGCCCGTTGTTGGCTATATTCTTTATGTAGAATAGATAATATACTTAAAATTATTTATTAAAGTGGAAAAAATAATTAAATTTGATTTTCGGGTAACTAATTTTGTACTCAGAATCATGAAAATCAAATTTGTCTACCGCAATTGGCAAGACATGGCCGCTCTCCATTTTTTCAAATGCCTATTGCCAAACTATGTCCCGCAGACGAACTTAGCCGACCATATATTCTTAAAAAGCACTAAAAGAATAACGTATACACAAAATTCAAGCTTGATGTTAGTCAAACACTTTTTTGCACACTATCTCCTGGACTATTATACATTAGTCTAATTGATATAGTGGATCTTAAAGTGAGAAATTGAGAAACATTGGTCCATTTTTAATACCGCCCAGTCTACGAGGAGCTCTGATATCAATTTATATAAAATTTGCACTTCTATCGGCGAAATATAGTACTATACACTGAAGAAAAGAGAAAACCCATCTACTTCTGTTATATTCCAACTTCCTGGCAAGATTTATTTATTTAAGAGCCTCACATTTTGGATGTCGTTTTTGCTGACGAAACTTCTGCTATCTCCTCAGAGCTAAAACTTGCACATGCTAAAAATTGACTATGTAAGCAGAGAATATAATATATTACCCATGTAATCAGAGAATATAATATATTATTATATTACATCACGATATATGTATTATATTATTATAATCATGTAATTAAAGCTGAACTTTATAATAAATTATTTGATACAAAGTTTTGATTATAAATGATGTATTTTTATTTCTGTGATTTAGTATTTTCCCAGTTGTTTAAAAACAAACAACATGTAAAATAGTAATAGAACAACTTCACATTTTGTCTTCTAAAAAAAAAAAAAAAAGACATATAAATATTACAATACTCGAAAAACCCAATGCGTTGGAACGGATGAAGACAAATGGGGTGTAATATGTTAAAAGTATTTTAAAACAAGTCCTTGAACTACGAACCATTTGAGGAGGCTAGAGGTGTCAAAGTTATTGTGGTTGTAGAATGCTTTTCATTCATAAAAGAAATAACTTGAGCTCACACATTAAAAAAAAAGGTTTGTGTTATATTTGAATGTTTTGAGTTGGATATTCTTCACCTTCTAAGATTATGTTCTAAAGGCGTGGGCAGTCAGTGACATTTAGTCCTTTACTTAAGAAAGGCATTATCTTCCAAGAAATTATCTTATAGAATCATCTTAAATACAAGATAAAAATATATAATAACGCCTCTCGTGTAGCATTTCATTCGAGCGTATAATAATCTAAAAGAAACAATAATATTTTATACTAATATCTTATGAGACAAGTGAGGGTTATTAAAGTCTAATTTATTGATATTTTAATCCATAGATGTTTTGTAAGTTAAAAAAAGAAGAAAAAAAAAACAAAAAAAAATTTTTTTTTAATAAAACGCAAAGAGAAAATTTCTGCAAATTAGTGTAGCACATAGCTTAGTACTCGACGAATGGTCAAATGAGAACAAAATAAAGTTTAATATGCAATAGGTTTCAAAATATAAATGTGACTAAAATAATTTTATTTGATCATTTCACACAATTTGTTTTTTCAATATTAAGCGCAGAAGGTTCCAATTATGATGAGGATACTATCGACAAAATGTCCAAATTTCTTCTATACGGAAGAGTATTTTTCAAAATGTATGGACTGTTTTAATTTAAAATTATTAGTGACCTTAAAAAGACCACAAATAACAAACAATTAAGTGTGATAATACGCTTTAGTAACTTAAAAGCATTATACAAAGTGTTGAGTACGATGGGATCTTTAATTGGCAATAAACTACACCTCCTTAAAAAGAGTTCGTAGAAGCGAACTAAAGATCATTTTTATTTTATTTCACTTCATCGCGACATCTTCTAACTATGATAAGGAGATTTTACATAGAGTTATTTAATCATAGCAACCTTCCGCCAAACACCGAGCCCGCAGTCTTATCCTTGACGAAAAGTTTGTAGAAGCGAAATAAAGATAATTTTACTTCATCGCGACATCTTCTAACGTATGATGAAGACATTTTACATAGAATTATTTAATCATACAATCTTCCGCACCAGATACCAAGCCAGGTCTCAGGAGCCACCTCGCGCTCTTAAAGTAATACTTTGATATTATCTTGCAAGGTCATCCTGCGTCTACTACGAGGCTTCTTCTGTTGGGACCTGGAACTTAGCTTGGTAGGCGAGGGTATAAAAAGAGTCTATTTTATTCTATCTTATGTTCTATGTTTCCAAACAATTGAAGGTGAAATAACATTAATTGCTTATCCATGTGAATTGTTGTATTAAACATGACAGCTTTCAGCTTTCATAAGGCCATCAACAGTGCCGATTGTGGAAGAATTTTAGTAACAATAATAAAATAATTAGTGAGAGGTGAGTCTACTTCATATAGAAGATAGACGTAAGACTATACTCTTTACGACGATTCTTTTACGTCGATCTCCGACAAGAAGTAGACTAACCTCTCACCAATTATTATTTTTATAATGTAACTCAATGTCTTCCAAAATTGGCACTGATGAAGGCTAAAATATGCTACGTTTATTAAAACAGTTCTAATTTATGTGGAGAAACAATTTATGTTATACCTTTAAAGATGATCTCAATAGACGCTCCTACATCTAATATAGTTGGTTTTAGCTTATACATTTGTTCAACGACTTTATATCGATGCTAATTTTTATACTTAATTGGTCACTATTAAAAAATTTGAGAAAGAAAATATAATTCTTTACTCGATGAAAATGTAAAATGTAAACAGAAATAATAAATAAAGTTATTTTGCATAAAGGTATATACACAAATAAAATGCTGAAATTAGAAGGGATAAGTTAGACTTTCCAGAATAATTCTCTTTTATTAAACACTGCAGAAGGGCTTTATGTAACGTTCCAATTTAATCAGTCCTGGTACGAGACTACGGCTATGGTTGTCGGGCGTCGGGGAGAGCCGAGGAGCGACACAATGTGACTCCTATAACCACCCGCCGCACCACAAAGGAGCCCAGTGAGAAAGGTTCTAAAAGCTTCCTGTACTCTGTACTATTACATTTGTTTAACTTCCCTCGCGTCCCGATCGTGTTTCCAACTCAACCCCTAGTTTGAAAATTTTCTAAGGTAGACAATTAGACAACAAGAATTTCAACTATAAGCATGTAATACAAAATTAATCCTCAAAATAGTTATTTGTGCAACTAGTGCGCAAAGTGGCAAGGTTTTTCAATATTAACTAAATCAACTGTTCTGTTTATAGCCAGTGTTGCCTGTTTTTCCTGATTCAGACCTGATCAAGCGCTGTTATTATTATGATCATCACATTTGATTTTTTTTTTTTTTTTTTTTTTTTTTTAGATTGTCTATCTTTACTTTTTTTATATTTTAACATTTTTATATTTAATATTTAGTGTTTAAATGCAGTTAGTTAAAAACTAATCATTAGTTGTCATTGTTATTATTATTATAATTTGGATAATTTAATCTTTGTTCAGATTTAAGTTCTTTATGTTCGTAAGTTGGAATACTGGAGTGCGGTAAAGTAAAATGAGTGTGGTAAAGTAAAATAAGTGCGGTTAAATAAAACGAGAGCGATAAAGTAGTACGTGCAGGAATCTGCTGTTTTTCGTACTATTTTGAGTGTGATAACAACCACTTTATCGGTCAACTATACGAAAAAAAAAAATGTACTTCTCGACTAAACGATTCTTATTAAAACAAATTCTTATATACATAACTTACATCACTTATCACTAACATTATTATTATAAATTCACTAATGACTTAATAACATTTATTTTATTTTTTAATTTTTGTTACATATTGTGTTATTCATACAAATATAATTAATTTAAGCTAATTATATGGGATTCTGTTCAATTATATTGATACGGGCCTCCTTAGGCCCGCGACAACGGGCTTAATTTTATATTTAGAAAAAAAATTATACCTAATGAAGTAATTTATTTAGATACATATATGTATATTATATAAGTAATTATATCTATTTAAAGAGCAACACATCAAAACAATAATTTATTTTATTGAAATAAATGTGGTTGCGGTTTCCCTTTTTTCCCCCAAACACAAAAAGTCTTTAAATTAACACCAATAAATTTCGAAGTACCTACTCATCTTATTTTTTAAGAAATTTCGATGGTTTGTAAAATATAGCCCACAGATGGTCCGATAATAATTTCAACCATCTGGGGTAATTAAATATTGCTAAATGGGTGCTTTTATTCCTGTAAAAAAATCAAATTATTTTTACAGATTTAAAAAAATAGTTAAGACGATAGTGGGTTGCAAAAGTATAAAATTATTACAGTATACTAGTATATAGTATTTACAGTAGGATGATAATATGTGTCACACTAATTGCAATACAATTTTATTTTTAAAATATATTGCGGTTTCACAACTACTAATAAAAATAATAAAGTAAATTTTTAGTTTAGGTTCAACCACTAATTAAAAACAAAATTGAATAGTTGCTTGAAATTCTCTATGTAACCTCAACTCTTTCTTCATCATAAAATATCCTAATTAAGTAAACATCGTAAATAAATTAAGTAATAACTTGTTGGTATTTATTTATTTTCTATTCGGTTGTAATTCATACTCATAACATAAATTGTTATTAAGAGATGAATTTAAAAGGGGAAAAATAATATCTGTTAGTTTCAATTCTAAATTACTGGCAGAAATGACAGAACATAATTTCTGTTCTCTGTAAATCCATTGTGTGTCTGAGGCCATTAGAAATAATAGAGATAGATCTGTTATTAAACGAATTGGAGGGTTCGTAGGTATAACCTTTAGTTTGTCTGATTAATGTCTTCAAGTGCAAGTGCCAAGGTTCTTGAGTTAACTTGGCTTGTTCCTTGGCTGTGTGCAATTACATTAGACTTTGTTCCAACGTACAGTAAGTTTCGTGTTATTTTTTTTTTTCTTTTTGTTAAAAAAGTAAATCTTAAGAGATAATAAAGAACGGTTTTGTATCAACAAGTTCAAGTTTCTTAAACGAAAGACTAATAAGTTTAAAGATATAAGTAAAAATAGAATGATCTTTTGCACTTTTCGATTTTTTGTAGGTTAACTTATATATATTTGAGTTTTAAGGTTTATCTGTTCTCAGATGATGCAATTGGTTATGTTCTTTAATTTCGATAAAAAATAGTCTGCCAATTAGTGCAGCACAAAACTTCCTCGCGTTCTATAACTACTTAAATGATATTATGCATTTACCAACCATTATTGTCTAATTTATTGCTTCCGAGCTTACCGAAGGTAACGGAAGCATTGTGTTCACTTTTGAAAACGAAACACTTTTATGTCTCCGATTTTAAAAATTCCAAGACATAAATCCGTTTCAGACATCAGGGAACATTTCTAAATTATATTCGTGTCTGTCTGTCGGTCTGTGTGTCTGCGAATCATGAAACGTGCGACGATAACTTGAGTAAATGTCGACTAATTTTGATGAAATTTGGTAGACACGTTCATTTAACCAATGCTCAGGACTAGTTCGTTGGACAACGTTATCCGTCCAAGCGTTGAACTTTAAATTTAAAATTGGAATTATCGGTCGGGAAAAAAATCAAACCTTATCTATTCAATGAGACGAACATTTTTTTTTCAAATACAATTTTTTAGTAAAACCTACAGCGACACCCCTATGAAGTGTTAAAGATCGCTAAAAAATATTAATTGTTCTTACACAATAAACAATAGGTATATCAAAAAAGTAATAAAACGTTAATGTTAATATAACAATAAAGTACATGATAGGATGCGAGGAAGCTATGTGCCACACTAATTGGCAATGTATTTTTTATTTAGCTANCAAATAAAAATAAATAAATAAATTGCCTCAAGAATATTAATAAAATTAAATATAATAACTAATAATAATATACTAATTAATAAATAGAAATTAAAAATAGAGGTGCTGATGTGAATATAATTTTTAAAAATACTAGATTAAATAAATATATATAGATATAGACAGGGCTCGATTTAAGGCGGAACGGCGTTCCGGGACCTCTCACTCAGGTAAATAAAAAAAAATAATCGGCACTAAGATTTGCACTAAGAGTGTGGATTTATGTCTAAAACTGCTTAAAATGGTGTTTTTGAACGTTATTTTTGAAATTGCTCCCGGGGGTGGACCCCGGACACCCCTTCTATAGGGTGGGTGGGGGGTAGGGTAGGTTACAGTTCCGGCACCTCAATTTCTAGAAATCGAGCACTGGATATATACATATATAAATGACATAAAAATTCAAAAATGTATCATACAATTAATTTGCTTAAATAATAATTATATTGTTTTCAAGCTTATTACTAAAGGCACAGGCCTCTGGGCCCGAGCCTCCTATGGGCCCGCGAGACTAAATATTCCATTGATATTTATCTTTGTTCACTAAAAGAACATATTACTATTTTTAAAAAGTTTCTTAATGTTTTGGTGTTTTATTTTTGTTGCAATAATAAACTAAAATAAGGGATGGTCGAAAAATAATGAAAAATAACTGGGAACAAGGACAAGCGTTTGCAAACACCTGTTTGTCAAGAATGCGCGTCCGGTGTGGACGGAGTGTTTGCAGTTGTTTGCAAACGTTTTCGAACGTTTGCAAACACCTGTTTGTCAAGAATGCGCGTCCGGTGTGGACGGAGTGTTTGCAGTTGTTTGCAAACGCTTGCAAACGTTTGCAAACACTGTTTGCGAATGCGCGGCCGGTGTGGACGGAGTGTTTGCAGTTGTTTGCAAACGCTTGCAAACGTTTGCAAACACTGTTTGCGAATGCACGGCCGGTGTGGACGGGGCTTTACTCGTTTACATTAAGTTCACTTCCGTTGAAGTGTTCAGGGAAGTGGGCATGACATAAAGCAGCGTGCGAATATGTAAACAGGTTACTTGCTCTGTCCATGCTCCTGCCACTCTCACTGACCATGCTCCTGCTACTACCGCTGTCCAATGTCCATGCTCCAACCACTCACGCTGATCATTCTCCTGCTAGTCACGCTGCCTATGCTCCTGCCACTCATGCAGCCCATGTTCCTGCTACTCACGCTTTCCGTTACTCCTCTCGTTGGGTCGCGGTTTTTGCGTGTGAAAGTTAAAGGACAAGTAGCGCGAGTAGCATGGAGTGTTTAAACTCCGCGCTCTTCTTCTTTTTTGCCTAAAGCCATTTTATGATTTCATGAGTAAAAAATGTCGAGATTGCGCGGTAAGTTTCTGCAATTATACATCTTTAGAATACAAAAATTCCCAGTGAATTTCGTTTTGATATCTGCTACAATCGAAAACATCAACATTTGAAACTTTAACGCCAAATAATGTCGGAACTATTTCCACAAATGAAGTATCGATAGAAACTTTTTAATATAAAGGTGAAATTGCAATACGTCGCTGAAGCTGAATTTTTTCTACAGTCTCCATTGTAACTGGGAAATGTAAACACTCACTGCCCTAATGCTGCCACAGTTGTATTTTGGGGAGTAAATAAAACTGCGCGAGGAGCAGTGGCAGTATGTGAATGAAAACGAGGCATTACATCAATAAAATTATCATTTTAGACATATGTGGGCTACTTTCAACAAACAAACTTCTCAAACATTAGATAAGTATACTTTTTAAGGTATAGGTGCAAATAAATTATGTTTGTGCATGTGGAAGAGAAAAATATTGGCACAGAAGGTTGAAACTGACACGGGACAAACAATTGGCCAATAATGACATACCACACAAATTTCATTAAACATTCGGACGAGTAGTTTTTAATATGTGATGGTTCGCGAAAATTAAACGATAGAGAGACGGACCGACAGACAGACACGAGACCAAAAATGTTTCTCGACGTCTGAAAAGGATTTCTGTCTTGGAGGATTTGAATTAGGAACACTTAGTTTCCGTTACCTTCGGTAAGCTCTTTTCTAGGTCCTCTAATTGTCCCTAGAGCTTTAACTTCAGAAGAAATTTCTATAAAAGTGCGTCTTAACTATTTTTCCAAATACATATTCAGAAACATTACAAGAAGACATTTAGAAAGCGAATTTTAGATGTAAATTTTAGACTGCTGTCCCTAAAACCTTTCCTCGAAAATGGCAATTGTAAGGCAACACCATAATTTTAGATTTAAATTGGAAATCGCTAAAAATAGTTCTGGTAGTAAATCCAGCAATGCGTCATACATAATACAGTCATAATAATCAACAAAATTTTAATAAATTTACAAAAACGTATTAGAGTGCTTGAGAATGACAATAGAATTAATTATGTTAATATATTATTGAGTTAAGTACATCCAAATGTAAGAAGAAGTATTCAGGTATATCACTTACTCGTATAAGTAACTAATATCAAGCTATCCATATATTTTTAATATCAAATATAGCAAATGGTATATTTGTAGAGCTACTAAGGGTGGTCTAGGGCACTACTAGACTTTCTACAACTGCACCATAACACGAACCGTTATACGTTTAGAAAATATAGTTTGCTCCTTACCCTTATTTCTGATAAGTAGTCATAAAGCCTCAAACAAACAACCATTAAAAATTTTAATTGCGTTAATCTTTCTTCAAGTAGATAAGTACCCATCATGTTTTCTCCTGTTTAACTCGAGCACATAACAGAGCACTTGTGCCACTAAGAAAAAGTTTATTGCAAAAGGTAGACTTAGCGCACTTTCTTGAAATGATCCTATAACTACTTCTGAACTTATATTCGCATCCTTCCACCGGATCAATTAATACTCTATAGCCTTTCTGTACTTTGAGCACTGAAAATAATTGAAACCTTTCACTCCGTACTCAATGGTATCAAAATCTATGTAACGGCTTAAAGGAACGATCTTTTGTTTCAAATTACAGAATGAAACCTAATTAGAACAACGGAAACCTTAATTAAAAATCATATTTGTGATTTGGCATCGAGAGAATGATCTAGTTAGTCGGAGAAAGTAATTCGTTCTACAAAGAGAAATACAATCAATGAATGGATAAAATAAATATATTCAAATATTATAGATAGAAAAATAATAAAATAAAAAAATAAATTTAAAAAAATATATATATGTATTTAGGTAGAAAATGGAGTAGTAATACCTTCGACTAATGCATTTGAAAGAAAATTTTGTGCTCTTTAATTTAAAATTGAACTATTTTTTCAACACGGAGATAAGCGAAAAACCGGAAAAAGTACAAAACAATCGTGGTTTTTAGCCCACAAAAAACTATCCACCCTGTTTCAGAGGTCCCAAACTTGGTTTTGACATTTCCTAATCATGCCTGAGGACACAAAAAAATAAAATCGTTTCCTGAAAAAAACGCAAGGTGGACGTCCCCACGTGACTAGACTAATAACAATAAATGAGAATATTATAATACAAGAATACCATTTAAGATTTACTCCTAAATCAAATCGTTTAAGAGTTACTACACCTCAATCGATTTTCCATATGGATTCGAAAATTAGTAAAAAATCCGGTCACACACGTTGCGGTATACCTGACCGGTAAACCGGAGCGTGTGTTATATCATAACTGTGCAGTTATGTCATAATTTGATAGCACACAGGCTTCGGTTTACCTGTACAGGTGACCTGTACAAGTGAATGGGAGCGTGTGTGCAATCATAACTGTGCAGTTTTGTCATAATTTGATAGCACAAAGGCTTCGGTTTACCTGTACAGGTGACCTGTACAAGTGAATGGGAGCGTGTGTGCAATCATAACTGTGCAGTTTTGTCATAATTTGATAGCACAAAGGCTTCGGCTTACTTGTAGGTTTACCTCTCGGGTATGCCGCAACATGTATGACCGGCTTTATACGCGAGATTTTTACGGTAGGTGTTAATTAAAAATGTAGGTGCGTGCAGGGAAGAGAAAGGATGGTCGCAAAAAGACTTTCGGCAAGCAGTTTCAAATATATCTAAATAACCCTATTTCCTTATCAGACTATTGTCGTGGTAATTTTTAATAATTTATCATTCAGGTAAAGACTAATCAAAAACTCACGATTTGTGGTTGGTTTTTCTATGAAAATTAATAGAGAAATAAAGATACTATCTTTCGTTAATGAAGTTCTTCACAATTAGGGATCAATATATTACTTGTAATAACAATTCTAATGTCATAATCGCGTGCATGCAAATAATAGTGCATTACGCGTCTAGTGCGGAAAGTATCAATTTGCATGCGAGTGTGGAGTTTGCACCCGAGCGATAGTGAGGGTAGTAAAGCCACACGAGCAATGCAAAAAAATATTACGGTCAAATGATCATCAAATGAAGTTTAACGTTTAAGATAAGCTTAAAAACGTTAAAGAGGACTATTTTCAAGATACATACTTGTTAGAAAACTAAGTAAATAAGTAAATTCAGGATTGTTTAGGATTACTAAAAGAGAACATTAATGCTTTCGCATTTAGTCCTATATCTCATAAATAATTCCATTCAGTTTCTTTTACCAATAATATCTTTATATATTTATTTCAACTGAATAGTGCAACTAATCTTTGTGGAAATGAAAACTTTTTAAAGTATAGGGAGGAATATACATAATACATTTTAGAATTTAAAAGAATATAAATTTTTGAAGTTTGGTACCGAATAACCACCTTTCAATATATATCATTGATAGCTATCAGCCCATTGATAGCTAGTACTTATACTAATTTAAATTTAGCGAAATATTTTTATTCTTTGCTAGAGTTTGCAGGAAAAAATTTAATATTTTATTTTTTAGCTAAAAGGAGTTAATATTTTAGATTTTCAATTCAAGAGATAATAGTTTAAGAAAGTAAGTTTACCGTAAGAACCGAAATATTACACTAAGAATCTTCACTAGTTCTTCATTATTTTTAAATGTACTTTTTTTTAAGCAGCAGAAACCAATAAGAATAGCACAAATTACTTACTAATTTAACTTCATTAAGTCCATGAAAACAAGATATTATCTCAAAGCAAATGTTAATTGGCTTTAAGTAGTGAATTGCTTTACGATTATGGGTAAATGTGCAGATTATACAAATGACTACGCGGCCCACACATGCTAAGGATGTGCTCAAGGACTATTTTAGTACACTTTGTGCATATTAATGTCAAATGCTTAATTATTACAAGGTTGTCACATAACAAACAATAATTTTTCTTTTAAAAGTTAGTTATGAACGATTGAGCTACAAAAAAAGGAAGAACAATCTTGATAAGAAGGAAACACATATTAATAATATTACACAATGTATAAATATTGTCAAATAATAATAATAACAACAATTAATAACGCAATTAATAAGTTTATAATAACAACAATTATATAACAATTTATAATAACAACAATTAATAAGTTTACGCAAGCGTTGCGCGCGAACCCTTGGGCGGATAACGTTGCCAAACGAAGTCGTCCTGGGCATTGGTAAAATGATTCAAAAGTTATTGGAACCGTACAGAGTGGCAGACAGACACATGAACGAAACTATGAGGGTTTCTTTTTTTTGGTTTTACCAACAAGACCCTTATAAGAAAAAACAAACACATTTGTTTAAGACACTCTTAAACTCTTATTTTGTGGCAAATGCTTACCTACCAAAACCAACCCAAAATATCACTTCACATTTTGTTAAAATTTAAGAGTACATTCAGTATCTATGCTAAAACGGTAGGTCAGCCATATCGTAATCGATATGACAGAGATTACGATCTTAATGTGTGCTAGCTTATAAATACTTTTAGGAAATAAAATTATGTATTTATATCATACACCAAGAAATATGTGACAATGATACACGTGAGAAACAGAGATCTTATCATTAAAATAACGATGGTCTCTAGACTATCTCCATTTAGCGATGTTCTAAAAGAAAATGAACTAACAAACAAAACATTTATTATATTTCAATGAACCCTTTTTAAGAAGATTTAAGTTAAATAAATTTCACGAGAAAAAGTTTTAATAACTGACTAATACTATAAAAAGGTCTACTATTTACCTTACTAAAATGTTTAATATAAATAAAGGATAGCATTGGGCAAAGAGCACTACTGCAAGAAACAAGACTCAAAAAAATGAATTGGCTATAAATCAATTACCAATATAATATCAAATTTTCACAAAAAGCATAAAAAACAAGCATTCAACTACAAATTCACTAAACTGACTTACCAACACATTTATTTTTATAGTGCAATGATTTAAACATTAAATTATCATTATTTTTGATTCCTTTTTATAACCTTTCATTGACTCTACGAAATCTAATACCAACAGCGGATATATTAAAAAGAATTACAAAAACAATCATTTTTCATGTACTGACAAGAGCATTTTTTTCTGTTACGAGCTAAAAGCAGATATTTATAATTTATTGTTAAGTTGGTTGGTTTTTTTTTTATCGAAAACAATGAGAATTATTTTAAATTACATGTCAATAGGTTTAGAATGAAAAAATAAATCGGCAGAAAAGTAATAATCAGATATTATGTAAAGAAACATGAAATATAGTATCGTTACGAGTGAGTAAAATAACCAGGTGCTATAGGATTCTATTTGTACGGAGTAAACCGAGAGGCGTTTGAACAGATCCGATATGGAAGGTCCTAGGTCAGTAGTTCGAGGCCAGAACGGACTTCAGGGACTTTTATACTCTAACTAGAGTAGGGGGAGTTTTTGAGGAAGATTGGTTCTTAATAAATACCGAACCTCAAAAAATGATGTAAGTTTCTACAATGAATGGTAGGGGGATCGATTGAAACAGTTTTTTTAAGTTTCAGCAAAAGGTTTTTTACTTTTTATCATCTTGAAAGTGATTTTGTTTTTTTCGAACACACACACAGACTTTGAAAAGTTAGAAGTAAGGTTTTTGTACATTGAGCAATGTTTAAGGGGCCATGGGTCACTGGGCGGGGTTCCAGCGCACTAACACCTATACATCACCTCATCTACTCTATCTCAACCTTCTTGCACACTCCAACAAACTACTTCCACTATATCTTGAACCAACTCCGCTTCGAAACCGTTCGGCAAGTTTGTTACAAATGTTACCCAGATCTTAACTACATCCTAACTTATGCTAAAGTTAGCAAATTCGG
Organism: Gerris buenoi; assembly: GCA_001010745.2. Taxonomy (NCBI): domain Eukaryota; kingdom Metazoa; phylum Arthropoda; class Insecta; order Hemiptera; family Gerridae; genus Gerris; species Gerris buenoi. The sequence goes on from KZ651520.1 coordinate 232,772, forward strand.
AATGAATATATAAATGGAAATTTTCATCTGACAAAAAAACTACAGTGAACATCCTGTGACCTTCAAAGAAGAGACCAAGGTTTGTATTTTAATTTAAGTGTTAATAACGGCTTACAGTAAATGCAACAAATGATTAATAAAAATATTGTTAAGTTAAAATTGTTTAATAAATTACTAAAGACATTGAAGATACTGGTAAGACCATAAGAGAGCCCTTCAAATCCCAGCGGTGAATGAATTTTTATGCATTTCTCCCATCTTCTTGAATATTAAATGATTTAATTCTTTTGAAAAATAATTCCATTTACAGCAACCTTTTAAGGAAGTAAATCATACATCTCCAAATTTTCTAACACGATTTCTTGTAAAAAATGCTAATTTAGTATTTAAGTTTGGAGCGTCATCCTATAACATCATTCCTCCTAGGTGTCTTCCTACAAACTATTTTGATACAAACGAAGTCTAAAACGATTTTCACTACAAACAACTACATTGATAGATTGTAGATCAGCCACAATTACAATTAAATGGGCATGATAAATGCTACCCCATGTTACTACTCGCTGGTTATAATTTGTTAAGGCAATAAAGCATATATTTTTCTGCGCTAATTCTAAACACAGATAGCTATTTGAGATAAATAGTTAAATAACCGAGACAATTACATGCAAATACTCACGCTAAGTCCAAACAATAATATAAAACGCTGTAGCCAATATACCTATTTTAACAGTTGCCAGCACTCAAATCTGAATTATCTCAAAGAATTTTAACTTAGTAGGTTATGATTGCTGCCCTTATTCGATTACAGATAAGTTAAAATGCAATTATCTCCGTGACTGTTACATATAAAAACATTTCCGCAAAATCAGTCAAATGTCATTCTTTAACTGTTATTATATACAATCGACTTAGACTGCTTCACAAAACAGTAAGTAGGACATTAAAATATTTTACAATGAGAAAAGATTTGTACTGGATAACCATAATTAAATCGGATTTCAGCGGACGCCGTGCAAGGGCATGTCAGTTAGTCCAAGAGGGAATAGATTACAATACCTTGGAGTTACATTTCGCCTGAGGGCGGCTAAAACGCAACGCGTTCTTTGACCTTGGTCAGTTGAAGTCGAATAGTTACCGTGTGCGCGAGGGCTTACACTTGGAATGATTGAAGAGATAAGGCGGAATTATTAGCCTAGGTCTCTAGAAGAGAACGCTTATTTTCTCGTTTACGAAATTTAATTTCGTCCTATTAAAATTTGATTTAAAGTCAAGGTGTAGTTAGTTTGTGAAAGACGAGTCGGGTCTCGATGACGCGTCTCGAAGATAATTGAAAGAGATGTGTAGGAGGTTTTTACTCCAAGGCCGTACAAGAAGACTAAGTCCAGCGGAGATGATTTGTTGAAGACGTTTACGGCAGGAGTACCCGAGGATGGTTTTAATGCAAGAAGGAGGGTGGTGGAGGCGTGGTACTTTGTCCGGCGCTTGATGGACGAGGCAACGGAAGCCGGTGGTTAAGTCCTTAATGGGCCCGGGTCTGTTGGCTTCTTGCTCGAGGAGCGGCCCAACTCGGCAACTTAACAATTAAAACAGCATCAGAGAGTAGACGCGCGTTTTTTTCCCTCTCTAATTACACGCCTCGAGCTCTCCCACTTACCCGACTCCCGCACCGTTTCAAATTATCAGTTACAATTTTTCTACGCGGTTCTCGAAAATCCCGTGTCCCTTCGATACGGACGCCAAGGGATTAGCAGCCTCGTGCCGCGCCTTCCAATCCGAGTCATTAGCGCCGACGCTTTCCAAACGGGGTGTTTCTTCGGTTCTTTACGGGAGTGAGATCTCCCGCTTCCCCGTCAAGCCCGATCGAATCACGTCCACTTGGAGGGTGAAAGGCCATTATGGTACTTCGTATATAGAGCTCACAACTCCCGAATCTAGTTTTTTTCTGTCCAGCTTTTTCCCAAATGCCTATCAACTCTTAATAGCAATACTTTTAGTTTTGCCGTACTAATAAAAAATAAAAAAGTTATGCTGTCAGTTTTGAACCCCTATTGATCACATTCCCACAAAAGACCGAAAATTGTATTAAAGCGAGAAACCCACATAGTTTTCTTAATACGTTTAATTTATTTGTAATTTAAAATAATATAGATATACATAAATACTTATGCAGATTAAAAAATGTATCATAAATTAATAATAATAAAATATTTGTTAAGATTCTGCATATTTTTGGAAAATTAATTATTAGGTGACAATAAAAGGTTGCTTTTCATGTTAAATATGTTTAATTACTTGGATATTAATAAAGAAACAATGCGGAAAAATCTCTAAATACTGACCCGCTTTTAAGCTGTATTGACAAGTATTTATGAAATAAAAGCATAATTGACATTAATATCATCCAGATAAGTATCACTTCTATTATACGTCAATATAAAAAGTATACGAGTCATAACTAATATTCATAATATTCTGTCCCAAGAAAATTGTAAAACAACCTTGGCTGTGTAAAGTGTGTGGATGTTATCTTTTACATGTAAAAAATAACTATCCAAACTAACAAATCCTGAAAATATTCACTAAATTTTCAAATACTTCCTTGTGTTAGCATTAACACAGATTTCAAACAAGTCTTACCCTAAAGATCATGGCAAAAAGTATGATGGATAATAGCCTCTAGTTAGGTCTTTAAAATGAAATTATACACATGAATATTTCTATTCATGGCTAAGACATTAAAAATTATAAAGGAGAGAGAATATCAGACTTATGAATATGAGAATGAAATTACAATGAGAAGTTCAAAGGATTACATCTGAGTTTTATACCCTATAAGAATTGCCTAAACTTTATGACGTAATAGGACAATGATGGAACATGATTCATCTGTTGTCATTGACGCAAAATAAGTAATTGAATTTTGTAGAGATGAGGCGCTGAGATCACTTAATGCTTTGATTAACATAAGAATTAATATTGTATCTATCTCTTGATGAAGTGAGGACAGTCGTGCATATAAACCTTACAAGAAACCTGAAGCCCACTCAAACAATACATCCTTATGATAATTGGTTTATGACAACGACTTATTTGTTTTCTTTGAGATAGAAGCTAACACCCCATGTCAAATCTTAAACAGAAAAGCATATTAATTGGAAAATTATGCTTCCTGTCATTATCAGGATCTAGTCATTATCATCTAATGTTACTTTCTCATATAAAGAATACATAGAGAAAGTATTGTCATGGCGCTATAATTCGATTTTTGAATTATGATAGAAATACACATATTAATGTTCCCTGCGATTCCAAAGAAGCTCGGTGTCTAAACTGCTAGGCCGATTACCATGAAAAGTTAAAACAAGATAAAACATATTATAACGAGCATTCCAGGATGAAATCTAGTTTCCGAAATTCTGCGAAGAAAACAAATGAAATCATAAGTTGAATATCGAAACAGACTTGTAAACTACCATCTGCTAACACTTACCTAATAAGTTTAATTAATAATCGTTTACCTAATAAGTTTAATTAATAATAATAAACTTTTTTTCTCCAAATATTTTGCCCCCTATAGAGAGGCAAAGATAGAAATATTAACCTCCCGAAAACAATAGAAAGATAAAAATTGTATCCTAAAATCGTAAAATTAATGATTAATTAAACCGACTTGAATCGTAAAAGATAAATTAATGAAATGTGTAGTAGATTAATGAACCATGTAAAGGCAAGTTACTTATCATCCACTTCCATATACTAGGGGCAACCACCCTTTTTGCCCTTAGGCCACCACACTAAAAAATTTAAATTTGATTGCGTCTTTTAGATAGCAGATTAGGAATGTATGGCAAAAAATAAGAATATTTTACTTCAAATATTTTTTAGTTTCCAATATTTTGTCCCCTATATGTGAAATCTACCATATTTATATAGCTTTTCCCCTATCTTATAGTATTAATAATTTGTAGTTTTTAATGATCAATTTAATCTATGTAACCATTCTATGTAATCATAAATTATTTCAATATTGATATGACAACCAAACTATTTAATCAATTTTTCCCAAAACTTTAAATGTGTAATTTTTTCAACGTGTAATTTTTTCCATTTGTAATTTTTTCCGTGATAATTGTTTCCTGAGTAATTTTTTCCTGTGTAATTTTATCATGTAACCAATATAAATAAGGCATTAAGTAATAAAATGTTCTACTTAAAATTTACAGTTGTTATTTTTTTCACAATGAGTGGAAACTCACTTAACCCCTTGATAAAAATTAGAAACGTGTTTTGATGCACATCCGTCTGGCTTCAATCTTTAATTTATACAAAAATATAAATAATTAGTAACTATTCAAAAATAATTCAAAAATTAAGCTATCTAAAATCTTTTAACCTAAAGGCATCTAAGCCAATTGAAATCCGTACAATCAACTAACCTTTTCGCATACTATATTGGACCAGTATAGATTTGGTAAGTTCTAACACTTAGACCTAAAAAAATCTAAACCTCGATTCCAAACCTACAAGTAAACCTAAATTCAAAAAAAAAAAAAAAAAACTTACATTACAGTTCAACACAAACTTATGTATATCAGATAATTTGGAAAGAAGATAATTTGGTCCAGTATAAATTCTTCTTATCAAAGATTATAGTTATTATTTTTAAAATAATTAATACTTTATATTATAATAATATATAGGTATACGTAATACATATATAACATTATACACAAACGAACCATTTAATAGTTATGAGAATCTACAGATCGATATAAATTTTTAATTCTTTTTTATGGGAACCCAAAACCATTTAAAATAATAAGAGATCAGCTTCCAATTTTGTTTTCTTATTAAAAAATGAAAAAACTAAATCAGAAGTAATCTTCAATAAAAAGAAAAGGCCTAATTTTAATTAATTTTTTTTTATTTAACGGTGTAATCTATTTTTGCCATCTTAAAGCCGATACAGTTTGTTGAATGATTTTTTGGTAAATGGTTACGCATTTTCACCTTTAGCCTCTTCATTTTGTAACATCCGATAAAAAAAGAGTTGTTTTGAAATAATTGTTCTTTATATTTTTTTGAAATAGAATCAAAATATTAACTAAAGTATCATAGTCGTTAAAAGTATCTCACGAGAGGCTGTTGATCTAAATTATTATTTATTTGTATCTTTAGAAACTTGAAAATGCCAATATATTGTGCAAATGTATTGGTTTATTTTAAAGGTGAAATCTGAAGGGCTTTATAAATCTAGTAGCGTCAAATTTTGTCTCAATTTTTAAAACAATTCTATCAATTATTTTTATAATAAGAGGTTGGACTAAAATTAAAATATAGATTTATTGCTTCCGAGCTTACCGAATGTAACGGAAGCATTGTGTTCACTTTTGAGAACAAAAAAGTTTTATTTCTCCGATTTTAAAAATTCCAGACAGAAATCCGTTTCAGACATCAGGGAACATTTTTGGTTCCGTGTCTGTCTGTCTGTCGGTCTGTGAGTCCGCGAATTATGAAACGTCCGACGATAACTTAAGTAATTCTTGACCGATTTTCATGAAATTTGGTATACATGTTCATTTTACCAAGGCTTAGGACGAGTTCGTTGGACAACGTTATCCGTCCAAGCGTTCACGCGTAACGCTCACGTAAACGTGAACTTCAAATTTAAAATTGGAATTTTCGGTCGGGAAAAAAATCAAACCATATCTATTCAATAAGACGAACATTTTNTAGGTTAAGAGAAAATGTTTATAAAATAGCAGTCGGTAAAGCAAATAAGATTAAATTATGCATAATTATATGTAGGAATAATATAACTTAGTTATATACTAGATTTAAAATTATATACGAGTTAAAAGCAATATTGTTTACATTTTTACTTATACTAATATCTGACTTATTTATTTTAATCTTAGTAACAAAGCCTATCTTTGTAATCTGATTCTGTAGCTCTTTAAAAATGTAAAATAAATTATAAACATTAATATACATGTCTATTAGACCTTAGCCGTCAATTGCCCTTAGTAAAAAAATTACTAATAGCATAATAAATAAAAATACATTTTATATGGTAAAATAAAGTATGATAAAATATGTGTAATATTAAACAATAATAATATATATATATATTTTATAAAAATAAGTATATTCTAAGAAGCAAGAATAAAATGAAGTCGCGCTTACTTATTGGTGTTGGAAGTTAAGCGCGAAGCTGAACTTAGTTAAGTATATGAGATGAGATGTGTGACTAGATCAGAAGAGAACCAATTGCTAAAGAGCGGTGCTTTGTCTATTTGGAGGTATGCCAGCCTCGGGGGCAGGTTTATATAGGAGTCGTGACGTCATGATACCGCCTCCCTGTGGGGGTGGTACCGGGGGTGGGAAATCACTGACTACCGAGGGGGGTGGCCCTTTCATTCTTAACTCTGAAAAATACCTGAATAAACTATAAGGCTTTAGTAGTGCCGAGTAAAGGTACTGAAATAAAGTAAACAACAAATTTAACTTGAAATAACTTACGAACAAAGAGCCAATACTTAATAACTTTAAAATTGTTATATCAGCTAGAATTTACACTAACTAATAAAAAACTTAATAAAAATCTATAGAGTAGATTTTCTCTAAAAAGAAAATAATAAATGTATTTTATAAAGATTCCAAAAAGAATTTTAAAATACATTTTCAGAATAATACGAGTAATTTTCCAAATAAAACAATATTTAAGCTTGTTTGCACAGTTTCTTACAGTTCGTAAGAAAATTTATTTTTACGAAATATAGTAAGGGAGAATTCTTCGTTCTCTCTCCGAAAAGTAGGACAGTGTTATTGTTACCAGAAAAGTAGAATTGTATTACATACTCTTGTCAAAAAAGTAGAATAATAATAATACTCTTGTAATAAAAGAATAATATTTATACTTTTGTAATAAAAGAAGAAAATTATTACTCTTGTCAGAAAAGTAGATTAGTTATACTCTTGTCATAAAAGTAAATAAGTCATACCCTTGTCATAAAAGTAGATTAGTTATACTCTTGTCATAAAAGTAGATTAGTTGTAGTCTTGAAATTAAAGTAGATTAGTTATACTCTAGTCAGAAAAGTAGATTAGTTATACTCTTATTAAACAGCTTGGTTTTCTGGCGATTTCCGCATCATGATAAGGTATATGTCCGACGTTTCGCTTCCAAACCAAGCTGCTTTTCACGAGTCTAACCGCGGAAACCTACGTACTAAGTTAGTTTTACTCCTGTCATAAAAATTGTATTGTACTACTCTTGTCATAAAAGTAGATTAGTTATACTCTTGCCATAAAAGTAGATTAGTTATACTCTTGCCATAAAAGTAGATAAGTTATAGTCTTGAAATGAAAGTAGATTAGTTATACTCTTGTCATAAAAGTAGATTAGTTATACTCTTGTCATAAAAGTAGATATGTTATAGTCTTGAAATTATAGCAGATTAGTTATTCTATAGTCAGAAAAGTATATTAGTTATACTCTTATTGAACAGCTTGGTTTTCCGGTGATATCCGCATCACGATGAGGTATAAGTCCGACGTTTCGCTTCCAAGCTGCTTATCACGAGTCTACCCGCGGAAGCCTACGCACTAAGTTAACTATACTATTGTCAGAAAAATAGTATAGTACTACTCCTGTCAGAAAAATTGTATAGTATTACCAGGGCCGCTTTTAAGCACAGACTTCATAGGCTGCAGCCTAGGGGCCCGCACCACAAGGGGGCCCGCACCACAAGAAAGAAAGAAAAAAAGAAGAAGAAGAAAAAAAAAATCTGACAAAGGGAGAGTTTCTATATATAGACAGAGACTCACACACCAGACATTTTATATATCAATTTAAAGGTCTTGAAGTATTTAAAAAGAATATGCAAATATTAAAATTTCACTTAATATTTTCAAGATGGCGGCCAATATGGTGGGCGACTAAAAACGTTTTTAGTCACCGTGACATTTGATACATCGATTTAAAGGTCTTTAGTGTAGAAAAAGTATATACAGCTATTAAAATTTCACATTTAATAATTTGCACTTACGGGAAGCGCGCTTACTTGTTATAATGGCGGTTTGAATGTTACTACAGGCGTGAAATTATTCGATACGGACAGATCTCAACCAATTCAGTACAGATGCAAAAATAATGTCCTCGAATGAAACTACCGTACTTAGGGATTCTTATAGGAAATTTTACGCTGAAAACAAAGTTCTTAAATATGATTTCGATATTTGCAAAAAAAAAAAAAAATAATAAAAAANCATACCATCCTCTTGTCTTATTTCATATACTTTAATGAATTTATGCTTTTACTTATTATTGTCAAATTTATTTAATTTTTCCCCGATCCCGTTTATTAAATCAGTCAAAATTGTTTTGATTTTGCTTCAGAGCTTACCGAAGGTAACGGAAGCATTGAGTTCACTTTTGAGAACGAAAAAGTTTTATCCCTCCGATTTTAAAAATTCCAAGACAGAAATCCGTTTCAGACATCCGGGAACATTTTTGGTCTCGTGTCTGTCTGTCGGTCTGTGTGTCCGCGAATTTTGAAACGTCCGACGATAACTTGAGCAATTATTGACCGGTTTTGATGAAATTTGGTAGACATGTTCATTTTACGAATGCCCAGGACGAGTTCGCTGGACAACGTTATCCGTTCACGCGTAAACGTGAACTTCAAATTTAAAATTGGAATTTTAAGCCGGGAACAAAATCAAACTTCATCTATTCAATGACCCAAACATTTCTTTTTAGGGTTTCGTTGGTAAAACCAAAAAAAGAAACCCTTATAGTTTCGTTCCTGTGTCCGTCTGTCACTCTGTACGGTTCCAATAACTTTTGAACCAAAAGAGATAAAAGCGTGAAACTTACCAGTATTAAAGATCGTTTTGACGCGCACACAGGAAAAATATAGAGAACTCAAACAAATCAGCTGTTCAAATTCAAAATGGCGGATAATTCACATCGCGAGAAAAAAAATATTTTTTTAAAATTTTGAGTAGGGTATCAAATGAAAGGTATTAAAGTGTAGATTACAAATATATATACCACTTAGGTTTCGTGTTTAGTTTTTGGCGCCATTTTGTTAAAAAACATCGAAATTTTTCGTGTCCCCCCCCCCTAAAATCGTACTTCCGCTGTTACTAAAAATATAGAAAAATATGCAAAATGTGCGGTCTGCTGGGCCAATGAAAAAATAAGATTAGCAACTCGATCTGATTTACTGGAAATCCAAGATGGCGGCTAATTCATGTCACTCGAAAAAAATTATTTTTTTAAAATTTTGAGTGGGGTATCAAATGAAAGGTATTGAAGAGTAGATGACAAAAATATATAACACTTGAGGGTAATATTTCATTTTCCCTGTCATTTTGTCAAAATATTTATAATCCCCCCCCCCCTCCTTCCCCATACTAATTTTGAAGTGGGGTATCAAATGAAAGGTATTGAAGAGTAGATTACAAATATATATACCACTTAGGGTTAGTGTTTCATTTTCGGCGCCTTTTTGTTAAAAAACATTGAAATTTTTCGTTATGTGGAATAAAACAAATGGTCATAAACGATTGCAACTTATATGGGATCAACAATAGGATTTATTCTTATGCATTTCGTTCAAATCGGACGCATAGTTTTTAAGATACACATATTGGATCCCAAATATTGAGCGACAGAAAGACACGGTACCAAAAGTATTCCATGATGTCTGAAAGGGAATTATTGGAATTTTTGAAATCAAAGACATAAAAATTGTTCGTTATTCAAAACGATCACGTCGCTTCTGTTACCTTCGGTAATCTCGGAAGAAAAAAAATATTGAAATTTAAATAAACTATAAATAAAATTTGTGAGATATTTACTTTAGAATTCATTGAACAAAAAAAGTAAAGATATAAAGTGTTTGTTATGGTTACTCCTTTGATTTCAAGGACGGATTAAATTTGTATTAAAAAATAAAAATTATTTAATACTAAGCCGTATTGATCATACTAATCTAACATTATGCTGCATCTGCCACATTACCATAACATGTAATATCATGCAGGTTCAACCTTTGAAGATAAATAAAAAAGATTCTTTTTTTATAAAAAAAAATTTAATAAGCAAAAGTCTTATGGAAATTATTGTATATGGCTAATTTTGTATCCAGTTGCAACTCATTTATTCATATGGGACCACTACAGTCATTTAAATAACCATTTATCCAAAAATGTAATTTTTGTTGGCACATTTCCGAAGTTTTTCAACTTGAAACTTATCGAGTTCATCTATATAAAATAAGATGGAAATTCATTGTTATAAATAACGAATAATTCAGATTTAAAATGAAATAATTTTTAAAAGAGGTAATATTAACCTGAAATTTCTTTTTCACGATGGTTTGGTTTATGATAACGATAATTTGTAATTATTCGCTTGAATCGGGGTTTTCAATTTTTTAAATATTTGTTGAGCATTGGACATTTTTAATATCTCATCCTCTTTTCAAAAAAATATAATTGTAAACCAGTTCTGTGTTTTTGACTGTAAGTTATGAGTTTAATAAATAATTTTTATTTTGTTCAACATAGCTGCACAATTTAGGAACCACTGTGTTTAAGTTTCAATAGCATAATCATATTCAATAAACAACCTATTAAAAGGTCATGAGCGAATCTTTTAATATCAACTATGGGGCTCCGCCCCCTACTCGCTTCGCTCGTCAACCCCCGAAAAGACGTGGTAGCGGCCGCTGCGCGACCGACGTGGTATGAGAAGGGAAGTAGTAGATATGGAATATGAGAAGGGAAGTAGTATAGTGGCTAAGGTAGTAGGGGAAGGCGCCACTACTATCTACTTTCCTTTTCTCGCTGATAATCTAATATACCTACTCTCAAGTTCTGCCTTACAGGCTTTCCTTTTCTCGGACGAATATTTATCTCCCTCACTCTGTCTACACAGTTAGTATTATGTCACTCTCAAGATCCCCCTTTTCTCCCCCGGACTCATTCCTCTTCTAGGGGGTATCTCCTAACGCACTCTACACTCAGTTAAGTATATCACTCTCACTGAACTCGATTGTTTACAAAACTTTTTTAATAATATAGATAGATTATTCGTGGTATATGAGGTTTTTAAAACACTAATAAATACCTTCATCTAAATTGTACAGATGTAGAATCATTTAAATGAAATAAATCTCTCGCCTAAAAACAACTTCATTTAAAGGAAGCCTACTACTGTATCAACAGTAAAGATGACTTAAGTGCCTGTAAGAGGCGTTCGTAGTGAATAAAAATCTGTGTTTAGCATCATGAAATCAAGCTAAAATAAAATAATTTATACATGTCTCATTCTTGTGGGTCATAAAAGTATGTACATAAAATTTTAAATAACTTTAATAGTAGGTGCACTTTCAGTTCCACTACAGACTCTTTTTACATGATATTTAAAAATACTGAGAGAAAGAAGAATATACACGGTTAATAAACTAATAGAGTCACAGATCTAAGATATTAGGAATAGATATCATTTTGAGGAATTTCAAAATTTAACGACGTCGTAGCTATAAAGTTTATAAATACTAAGGTATATATAGTATAGTAAGGATAAAGAGCAATATAACAACCTGTGCAAGGAACAACTTGTAAAAGGAAACATCTATACCAAATTTTTCACTTAATCGGCCAACTTTTACTTAAGTTATAATTGCACGAGTCAACGTTACTGACATATATGTATACAGTAACATACTCGTAAATGTTCCATTGAATGTATGAAGCTCGCTACAGTAAAGCTAAAATAAAATATACATAGTTAAAAATAAGGAATAAAACAAAAAAAATAAATAAATAATTACTAAATAAGATAAATATTAATTTAGCAACTCTAAAAAAACCAATATTTATTACAGCTAGCGTATTTTAAAACAAAAAATATGAATTCATAAATTAAAATGTTTTACATAACTCAAATTCTTTTCTGAACAACCTTCTTTTTATTATTCGCAACATTCAACTATAAAATTTATGCTTCCTTAACTTATTAAAAGCTTACAAGAGGATTTTTTTTTAAAGGTTCCCTCACTTAATATTACACCAATTCTAATTGATAATAAATAAGAAGTAACAGTAGAGTAAGATAAGGAAAGCACATCCTGAGGATCCAATCATCTTAAGAACTAATTCCATTTCAAAATCAGATGCAAGAAGAACA
>KZ651520.1:253044-266512 GCA_001010745.2 Gerris buenoi
ATCGGTATCATTATCAGCCTATCTCTGTTAGATTTTTATCTTAAAGACTTTAGAGTGATTATAAGAAGTGATTGCTATTTATCTCTCTTCCCGACTATACCCTCTTTTAAATTCATTTGCATTTCTTAATTACTCCAGTTTAATTTTAAGAGAGTTCAGTTTAAGAAAAAAAAAAACAAAAAACAACTTGATATAAAAATAGAAACTAAATTTAATATCTATAGCAGGATATTAAATGTAAAATTACTTAATACTGAATTAAATAATTTTTAAATTGACTATTCGAATTAATTAAATATAAGTCATAATTAAATCATATAAGTAAACATAAGCTTAAACTTAAAGATTGATTACTTTCACTTGTAAAAAACATGAATGTGGACACTATTAATGCCAAACGACGTTTTAAGAGCAGGTGATTCATTTTGTACCTTCACTTTATTTTATTAATTTCCTTTTAACACTATAAATAAAAAAAATACGAGTGGTGTCGCAGGACACCCAGTAGGAACGAAGTTTGTCTATACTGAAATAAGCGTCAGCGTCAGCACACAACAATTTTACTTTTAACAAAACCGTGATTATATTTTCGATATTTACAAAACCAAGTGACATTTTGACATATAACAAAAATAAACAAAACAAGTCAAGTAACAGATTTCCATAATAACATTTTTCCCCGTCTTTTTGAAGCTTACGTTTACGCGAGCGTTGCATGTGAACGCTTGGGTGGATAACGTTTTCCAACGAACTTAATCTTGGCATTGGTAAATTAAACATGTGTACAAAATTTCAACTAACTCCGTGATCATTTACTCAAGTTATCGTCATCGGTAGATTTCGTGACGGTTATTGCGTGACGGTGATTTTAGATGTTTTTTTTTGGATTCACTCCTGGGCTCCAAAACGTGTCATAAGGAACTACGTTCCAAAAATACGTGTGGTGTCGCGGGACACCCGGTAAGAACGAAGTTCCTTACACTTTTCATTGCATATAAATTATAAAATCACTCAGCTAAGTAAGTTAGCTCTGTTATCGTTATCACTAACAACAATGTTTCTTTATCGGTAATAATGAAAAGGTAAATGCATTTTTTTCCCCCCGGAAAATTTCATCGCCCGATCATAAGGTATTACCATGAACTATGTATTTGAAAATTTTAGACTAATCTGACATTTATTTGGGGTCCAATCTCAAATGTTACATATTTTTTATATCTACTCTTCTGGAGCTTACATTTGATAAACCCCTCTCGAAAATTTAAAAAAAAAAAAAAAAAAAAAATAGGCTTAGCACATTTTTCCATGTGTGGCCAAAAAGTTCCACCAGTATTTCAAATTTCAACTCTCTAGCGTGAACGATTCGGAGGGGATATAAACCAATGTTCAACGTACGGACAGACACATCACTCTCGGCATAAGGGTTTCGAAACCCTAAAACTAGATGAAGAGACATCAGTGAACAATATTATATTGTAGAGAGAAAATGGATATTTGACAAACCAAAGGAGTAGATGGAAAGACGAATTGGAAAAGCGCATAAGGATCCTAAAAAGACCAAGGTTGGAAACAAATGGCACAAGACTTAGATTTTTATCTTAAAGACTTTAGAGTGATTATAAGAAGTGATTGCTATTTATCTCTCTTCCCGACTATACCCTCTTTTAAATTCATTTGCATTTCTTAATTACTCCAGTTTAATTTTAAGAGAGTTCAGTTTAAGAAAAAAAAAAACAAAAAACAACTTGATATAAAAATAGAAACTAAATTTAATATCTATAGCAGGATATTAAATGTAAAATTACTTAATACTGAATTAAATAATTTTTAAATTGACTATTCGAATTGATTAAATATTAGTCATAATTAAATCATATAAGTAAACATAAGCTTAAACTTAAAGATTGATTACTTTCACTTGTAAAAAACATGAATGTGGACACTATTAATGCCAAACGACGTTTTAAGAGCAGGTGATTCATTTTGTACCTTCACTTTATTTTATTAATTTCCTTTTAACACTATAAATAAAAAAAATACGAGTGGTGTCGCAGGACACCCAGTAGGAACGAAGTTTGTCTATACTGAAATAAGCGTCAGCGTCAGCACACAACAATTTTACTTTTAACAAAACCGTGATTATATTTTCGATATTTACAAAACCAAGTGACATTTTGACATATAACAAAAATAAACAAAACAAGTCAAGTAACAGATTTCCATAATAACATTTTTCCCCGTCTTTTTGAAGCTTACGTTTACGCGAGCGTTGCATGTGAACGCTTGGGTGGATAACGTTTTCCAACGAACTTAACCTTGGCATTGGTAAATTAAACATGTGTACAAAATTTCAACTAACTCCGTGATCTTTTACTCAAGTTATCGTCATCGGTAGATTTCGTGACGGTTATTGCGTGACGGTGATTTTGGATGTTTTCTTTTTGGATTCACTCCCGGGCTCCAAAACGTGTCATAAGGAACTTCGTTCCAAAAATACGTGTGGTGTCGCGGGACACCCGGTAAGAACGAAGTTCCTTACACTTTTCATTGCATATAAATTATAAAATCACTCAGCTAAGTAAGTTAGCTCTGTTATCGTTATCACTAACAACAAAGTGGCAATTAATCACAATGTTTCTTTATCGGTAATAATGAAAAGGTAAATGCATTTTTTTCCCCCCGGAAAATTTCATCGCCCGATCATAAGGTATTACCATGAACTATGTATTTGAAAATTTTAGACTAATCTGACATTTATTTGGGGTCCAATCTCAAATGTTACATATTTTTTATATCTACTCTTCTGGAGCTTACATTTGATAAACCCCTCTCGAAAATTTAAAAAAAAAAAAAAAAAAAAAATAGGCTTAGCACATTTTTCCATGTGTGGCCAAAAAGTTCCACCAGTATTTCAAATTTCAACTCTCTAGCGTGAACGATTCGGAGGGGATATAAACCAATGTTCAACGTACGGACAGACACATCACTCTCGGCATAAGGGTTTCGAAACCCTAAAACTAGATGAAGAGACATCAGTGAACAATATTATATTGTAGAGAGAAAATGGATATTTGACAAACCAAAGGAGTAGATGGAAAGACGAATTGGAAAAGCGCATAAGGATCCTAAAAAGCNAGTCATTAAATTGATAAATAAACCCAAACCTAATTATCTTTTAAATAAATAATAATTGTATTTTAATTTATTATTTAATTATAGTCAGTTTATTCATCAAACCAAATTACATCAGATGTTAAAAATCGATATTCAAAGTCCAATTTATTAAAAAAAAAAATCTAATATTAATATACATATTAATATTTAGAAAAAAAAATAAAATTTATTTTTTAAAAATTAAAAATAGCAAGAGCAAGTAAATATTAAAAATTTTATAGAAAAAAATATTACTTAACATAAAAAAGTAATACTAAAAAATACATAAAATATTAGGTAAAATCGCTACCTTCCAATTACTGAGACGCCCTTGTTGAAATGTAATTTTAATATATATAATAATTTATTAGACATTAAGTTATTAAATTAAGTAAAATAAATTTTAACTTGCGTAATATAAATAATTAGACAGTACTCATGGTCTGTAACAAGTCTACCACATCAGCGGACTAAAGTAGACTGTATGTGTATATTATTACAACATTACAGTTTTGAGCAATTATATTATTTATGTATAGTGTATAAATATAATACATGTTCCTATTATATCCATACAAATCATACAAGGGTCCAAGTCATCCTCAGACAGGAAATGTTTAAAAAAATCCTCTTCCCTAAGATATCTGGGAAGGCCTACATCTAGACAGAAGATTGGACTTAGCAAGTCTGAGCAACTGCTTGACCGAAGATCCTACCTATGCCTATATCGTAAGATCATAATGGACAATATTATCTTAAGCTTGAACTCAATCAGCTCTTGGGCAGTAGTACAAATACATTTGGACTCCATTCTCTGCAATGATTTTTATTAAATCTCCAATTTATTGAAATCCCATAAAGAGCTCAGAATTCCTTCTGTGCAAATCTCCGCTACAAATTAAATTTAAAGCAATTGCGTTTAATTTCACTTGATTGCATGTATCTTAATTGTATGTTCTTGAAATCTTGAAGCATCCTATTATATCCCCTACACACCCTCAGTTCAAGAGGACCAACCTTGAAAATCTGCTACTGTAAATACCTGAAACTAGTAACGGACTAACGCAATGGTACACCGAATATATTGGAGGTATCTAATTCACACGTACCATACAAAACATTTTTATAATCGAGTAGTGTCAAGTGTCCCGAAGACAGCGACGTGAACGCACCTCGAAATGATTTGTTAATGTTAAGGTAAGGCAATCAAATCTATTCCAATAAAATAAATATTTGATTTGATGGTCTTCAACTAGATATACTAACTTATCTAAATAGATATCCAAATTAATTTACTTATAATTTTAATTTTTTTTTTCAAGTATAAAATGATACTCGTTTCCACGGGCCTAAGGGCTCGTTTTATTATAATCGGACGATCCTCAAAATGTTCACGGATAGAGCAACGTTCAGTAATATCTGAAAGGCATATTTCTATTAAGGATAAAATGACCATAATGCTTCCATTACCTTAAGAGTATGTTCCGGAAATGGTTGGTCCAAAAATAAACTTAAAATTTAATATAACACAAAAAGAAGGAGCGCCGAACCACACAGAAAAATAAATATATGGTTAACCCGAATCAATATTTTGTACAGTGCTACTTATATAATAATCCTTTCAAATAACAGTTTAACTTTAAAAGACGATTCTAAATGAAATTTTAAATGTTGTAAGATTCCTTTAAAAAAAATGAAAACCTGATCAAAAAATAATACTTATGTTCTGGTTCCTCAACTCTTACTGTACTTAATAATAATATATGTTACGAGTATTTGTAAGCCTCTAAATGTTTAAAGTTCTTGATTGCATTCTAATGCACTTTTACTACATGCGGCGAGGTAATTAGAAAATAATCTGGATCAGACTTCCACAAGGGTGGATATATATATTTTTTAGAGGATGATTAGGGTCATTAATTTTAAATGTTAGCTACGGGCAGATTAAACTTACTTCGCCATTGAAGTAAACTCACTGAATTACACCCCGATTTAGTACGTTAAGACTGTCTTTAATCTATTTTTTTTTAATACGAGTAGTGATATTTTTTTAAACAAACATTTAGATCAAGGCTAATTTTAAAATAAGGAGTGGAAATATTACTTTGATATGTATACTTTATTATGACAGTATGTTTAAACATTACCAGGATTAAAATGTCATTAACCAAGGTTTTAAATATAAAGAAGAAATTTAAAAAAAGTAAATTTTATGTTATAGATTTTTTAAAAAAAATATATAAATATATTTTCTAATTTTGAATTACGTAGAAGAACAAAAATAACTATTATTATGCTAGTTTTATTTATAAATTAGGGTTTTTTATATTGCTAAAAGACGCTATCCATCATAAATTATTAACAGACTAAAACGCATAATTATGCTTCGTAGACTGACATGTCTGACATATGTATTAATCGAAAGTAAAAATAGCCTAATCGAAGACAGTTAGTTCAAAACCAGGAAGGTTCCCTTTTAAAAATTATGAATTCAATTCGTTAATATCCATGATATCTAGCTACTAGTAATATGTAATATTTGTCAATGTATTATAATAATATTTAGTATATCTAATAGTATTGATTATAAAATGTTAATTTTCAACAAATGGCATTTATATAACGCATGAATTTGGGGACAAAGGACAAAAAAATTTTTTATTTAAACGATTACCAATTTTTAGTTTTTTATTAGTACTGATGTCAGACTAAGAAGCATAATTAGCTTTTTACTCTTTTATTGTCTACAAACAATAAAAAACTAAACTGCCAATTGGTGTGGTACATAGCTTCCTCGCATTGCACTGACTCTTGTGCCAGTGTCTGGCTTGGCATGACTCACCCCACCTTATAATGAGCTTATCTAGTTAATTTACCTTTCCATCTTTTTCGGCACTGAAGATAGCCTTACTTTAGGCCATAGCTATGCGCCACACTAATTGCAAGACTATTTTTTTAACTGGCAATTTACTTAAGTAACCAGTTAATACTTAAGTAAATAAAACTAAATAAGCCCATTTGATCAGTTTATTTTAAAATAGCTAAAACATTTCCCATTTTAAATTTTACTTTTACAGCTAATCATAATTAATGAATGCTCACTAAATTATGACCCAGCCTCTGTAGAATAAGTTAAGTGTTCGAAATCGGTCGATAATAACCATTAAATATTGTGGTTTTCTGACAATTAGCTTTACTCTTTGAATTTATTTAACTTAAATAGTGATGATATTAATAAAACAAGGCCGCAAATACTGTGTTAAAGAGTGCTTTAAGGTCATAAAAAGTTAAAATGTATAAAATATTTTCTGCATTATATGTACCTACTAATAAAAAGTAAAGAACTAAGTACCGCGAAGAAATGCAAAACGCCTAAATAAAAATAAATAAATAAAACTATAATAAATTTAAAACAAATATATATATATATTAAAAAAAATGCCACAAAGCAAGGTACGTTAAACGTGTTTCGGATAGAAGCGTGGTAAGCTGTTGTATATTTGACAGGAATTTATTTAATTAGAAGAATGTTTTAGGTCCCTAATACTTAATATAATGATTTACAATACTAAAGATATTAATTTATTTATTCATTCAGAACTAATACTATATTCTCTATAAATTACTGACCTTGAACGAGTTTTAATAATAAAATGTTTCATAAGAACAGAATTTCTTAAGTAGAAGAGGATTTGGATATAAAAGACCCCATCTGACCCGGCACAGAGTCGCTCAACACAGAAGGACTAACACTTCCAACATAACTACTGTCCCGCCCAACAGGTTTCGTTTTGAGAAATTAGTTATATGAAAGACACTGAATCAGCCACCAAAAGGACATAAATTACAAAGAATTATTAAGATACAACAAGGATTTCGACTTGAAAAACATTTTAACTTGAAAATTATAAGCTTTCAAACTATAATACGGACACGTTTCCTTTTCTGTCTATTAGTTTGGTTGTAGTTTCATTCATAATACCAAAGAGAGATTATTTGCTTGGGGTTAAACAATCATTTCTTTAAAAGATAATAATTTTTAATAACTAAACTTCCTTTTTATTTTAACAGCAAGATAATAAATTAGTTTGAAAATAAAGAGTCGGTGTCTCTGTTTAGGGTAATCTCTGTCCGAGCTAGTTTTCTAATTGTATTAGTACGTACTCCAGTTTGTCTAATCTTCGGGTCGTTAAGTAAAAGCTAACGAGTTAAAGCTCATAGCTACCATAAGAGATCGATTCCTCAAGAGGCTAAAGTCTTCGAGCCTTACGCCATTAAAGAACCAACAGATGCCAAACGGGAGAGTCTACTAAAAAACACCCTCCAGGCCAAAACATCATCATTCTCAACATCTCGTTAAAATCAATTTGAGGCAAGGAAACGTTTCTCAAGAAACCAAAATGAATTTTTACCTTTTTTTTCATTATAATTATTTCAAATATTCTTTTTTCTTTTCTCCATAGTGGGTGGATACGTTTTAGAAGCTACAAGTCGGAACTTTTAACCTACATCAAAGGAAATCAAGTCGAAAAATAGCGCCGTTTCTTTCTGACTTTTTTTTATGAATGGAGCTCCTTTTAAACATTATCAAAGCAACAGACCACGATCGTCGATCGTTCATTTCTAAATTTATCACATGCAATTTCACCTCGTTTTCACGAGTGAAATGAGAACGCAACGGTGATTAAATAAATTATTGTATGACGATTTGAGAAAAGAAATAGCTTTGGCTTCGAATCATAACTACCACAGACAATAACGATTGATAAAAGGCCATACGAATGAATAAAATAAACAACTACTGAAAAAAATGCTGAGTTTATGATAAGCACAGTACAAAAAACTGAAATTATTGCAAACAAAACATCAATTTAAAAGGAGAAGAAACGATTTTTGGCTTCTTTCTAAGTAACAAAATATGATCAATAAAAAAAAAAATAAATAAATGTAACAATAAACATTAACCTAGTCTGCCAATTAATTTGTGACATAGCTTTCTCACGTCCTACGGCATATACTTTAATTATTTTATGCTTTTACTTTTACAACATATTATTGTAAAAAAAAAAAATTAACCAAATGTCATAAAAATAAAATTAGTACTTTTGAAGATGAAGGTGTGAATAAATGTATGTTTCTACGAGCAGACGATTTGAAACTTATATGGAACCAACAATAAAACGAAAACCTCTCAAAAAAATTACATTTGATCATTTTGTGTAGAGGCTTTCGGTTTGTATTATTTTGACTCACAAATGTTGAAACTTAGGAAAATATGTATTTACATTGTTAAAAAATATACATTGTTAATTTTGTTGCATAAAACCTTCTCACCTTTAATTTGCCTCAACAGTCAACATACCAACATAATATTATAGTTAATTAAACATACATTCATTGTTTCAGAAAAGTTTTCCTTCATTCCTGGTAGACATATAACTTTTTATAGTAATAAAAGAAGCTTTATTTCTATATATAAAACACTCCTTAAGGTCCCCATACACGAGCAAACATTTTGCGCAAACCTAAGGTCGGGCAAATTTAGGCCGTATACTAATGGACTAGCATATTATAATACCAGAAGGAAACATCTCGAGATACGCACATTTAAACAATACTATATTTATCATAACGCGACAACGCAACGAGAGTTAAACATTGAATGCACAATAACATCAATTAATAAAAAACAAGTGCTGTCAGACCCGGAGAGAAAACCAGGTCCAACATATACGTCAAACATCATGTTTGCGCAAACATCAAACAGCCCCATACACGGTCAAAATGTTTGTGGAAACATTTTGATCGAGTATGGGGCCCTTAACACACTATAAGAGAATAAAACCTAAAAAACTGATTTGAGAAACAAAATCCAGCCTTTTTTCACTATAACTAATGACCACAAATCTCTCCAAAATTATCCCCAAATAAGCAACTCCTTAAATCTCAGTTGACACAACTATTTTTATTGTAAGAGAAGATTATGCACTATTTAAGTGTAAATTCTATAAATATATTTATTTTAACATCTATAGTTTGTCTATCATGTTTGAAGATGAAAGTCGTGCGTGGGTGTAAAGGGTCACGTGGTCAGTAGTACTCAGGACAGAATGATGGAAGACCCAAGACCCAATCAAGACTCTTGTTCTCAAGTCGAGGGTTGCTGTAGCTATGGTTCTTCTTCCTCACGATCATCACGTTCCACAACCGAACCATCACACGAACAAATCAACAGATTCCTTCCTCAACCAACATTCGACCTTCAGGACACAAACCTCCGACAACCTCGGCAGGAGGCAACCCAATCAAAAACAGATTTAGTCCGGCGCGTTCTACTACCCTGCCGCACTTCTTGATTTATGACGTAATCAGGTCTCTTAAGGAGCTAATGCGTTTGGCGTGCGAGCAGTTTAAGACCACTCTAATGTTTAGCCTCGAAATACTTCTTTAAAACTCTCTAAAACCTTTTTTTATACAAATAGAAGTTAGGCATTATTCAAGCTCAAAAATGTTTGGTAAGAATGATGTATCATCATAATCATAAACGTTTATCCTCTAATACTCTGATGTTTTATACCGTAAAATTTGTAGTAATAGTACATAACGCGTCGAGAGTGGAAAGTAGTATTTTGCATGCGACTGTGGAGTTTGCACCCGAGCGATAGCGAGGGTAGTAAAACAACACGAGCAATGCAAAATGCCGTTTTCGCACGAGTTGCGTACCGTACTTTTTTATCTATGATTGTTAGATTTTAATAATAAATACAGAAAAAAATAATAAACTTTCTATTGTAAGCTCGTATTTCTCTTTTGATAAAGATGACATCAATTAATTTGTTGTATTTTGTGCCGAATTAATTATTTCGGAAGGCGTACTCACATTCGTCATGATCACTTTGTGGGCTCCAACCCCCAAGTATTTATTTATATTAATTTATTTTTTGTATTTTAGTTTTGACATAGATCAAAACATTAGATTGACAAAGCAATTAAATAGTGATTTTCTTTCTCCCTTATAAAACTGAGTTATTTCATATATTATATAGTATACCACCTATAACTTAAATCACTCATTGATTTTCACAAAAAACTCGATACCAACAGTTACTTTTATTAAATAAACATAAAATTAGTTATGTCAAATGTAAACAAACTCGCTAAGCGTGCGTAAAGTTGAAGAATTCTTCTTCTTTACCACTCTAGCGCGGTAAAGAAGAGGAATTCTTCAAAACTGTGAGACACGTATGCGCAATTAATACAGGTGCGTAAAGAATCACTTTCTACGAATCTAAACAGAGATACAATGTTTATATTACGTATCAGTCGTAGATAAAATAAAATAAAATACTAAATATAGAGGGTTTAAAGGTAGATCAAAATTTCTTGCAAGAAAGTGAGGCATTTTCATGTCTTCGCTCCACGTAAGCTACCGACATAAAATGTCATGAGGTCCGCTTCTCGGTGTTCGTTAGGCGTATGCCGACGATTAACATCACGAGCCTTGATTCGTGTGAAATGATTCGTACGACATACTTTTAAATGTAAATAAATAAATGAATAAAACGTAATTTTTTTTTTTTTTTTTTTTTTTCCCAATGTGAGTCCCCTTTAATTTAACCATATATTTGCAAAGGTTGTCTTTAAGGGTATTCGTAATTCATGAATCAGACATCCCTGGATGATCATGATTCATAGTTAAAATTAAATTAATTAATTTGTTTGATATTAACCTACATGTGACATGTTACTGTATAGTAATTAAATGACAAATGAAGGTTTGAAAATGTCTAAGATTTGTAGACGAAATATTACCACAAGAAAATAATAAAATAGCAAAGAAAATTGTTTGAGCATTTTTTAATTTCAAGAATACCCCTAAAGACATACTTCGCAAATATATAGTTTTTTTTTTNTACCGCCTTACGATTACCGGGAGAATTGCTGACGACTCACAAATTTAGTCATACGGAAAACGAGTTCGCGATACGACTAAAAGCAGCAATGGAGAAACTCAGACCGTGTCCAGCATCCCAGCACACTAAAGATAAACCATTTGTCCATAAGGATTTAAAGTCTTGTTCGCACGTTTTCCTACGTGACGACACTGTACGCAGGCCGTTGCAACAGCCATACACCGGTCCATATGCAGTAAGAAAGAGAAACAATAAAACCTTTACAATCATGATAGGCTCAAAAGAAAAAGTTGTGTCTACAGACAGACTCAAACCTGCGTACACAGTCGATAACACAGAAGATGTTAAAGAAACATTTGCAGAGTTAGTAAAGAATAAGAATGTACGCTTTCAGCCAACTGAAGCTTTACTCAAGTAGGAAGGGGGGATCCCTGTGGGCTCCAACCCCCAAGTATTTATTTATATTAATTTATTTTTTGTATTTTAGTTTTGACATAGATCAAAACATTAGATTGACAAAGCAATTAAATAGTGATTTTCTTTCTCCCTTATAAAACTGAGTTATTTCATATATTATATAGTATACCACCTATAACTTAAATCACTCATTGATTTTCACAAAAAACTCGATACCAACAGTTACTTTTATTAAATAAACATAAAATTAGTTATGTCAAATGTAAACAAACTCGCTAAGCGTGCGTAAAGTTGAAGAATTCTTCTTCTTTACCACTCTAGCGCGGTAAAGAAGAGGAATTCTTCAAAACTGTGAGACACGTATGCGCAATTAATACAGGTGCGTAAAGAATCACTTTCTACGAATCTAAACAGAGATACAATGTTTATATTACGTATCAGTCGTAGATAAAATTAAACAAAANCTGGTTCTGGGCTCCCATAACCTAATGGACTAGCATATTATAATACCAGAAGGAAACATCTCGAGATACGCACATTTAAACAATACTATATTTATCATAACGCGACAACGCAACGAGAGTTAAACATTGAATGCACAATAACATCAATTAATAAAAAACAAGTGCTGTCAGACCCGGAGAGAAAACCAGGTCCAACATATACGTCAAACATCATGTTTGCGCAAACATCAAACAGCCCCATACACGGTCAAAATGTTTGTGGAAACATTTTGATCGAGTATGGGGCCCTTAACACACTATAAGAGAATAAAACCTAAAAAACTGATTTGAGAAACAAAATCCAGCCTTTTTTCACTATAACTAATGACCACAAATCTCTCCAAAATTATCCCCAAATAAGCAACTCCTTAAATCTCAGTTGACACAACTATTTTTATTGTAAGAGAAGATTATGCACTATTTAAGTGTAAATTCTATAAATATATTTATTTTAACATCTATAGTTTGTCTATCATGTTTGAAGATGAAAGTCGTGCGTGGGTGTAAAGGGTCACGTGGTCAGTAGTACTCAGGACAGAATGATGGAAGACCCAAGACCCAATCAAGACTCTTGTTCTCAAGTCGAGGGTTGCTGTAGCTATGGTTCTTCTTCCTCACGATCATCACGTTCCACAACCGAACCATCACACGAACAAATCAACAGATTCCTTCCTCAACCAACATTCGACCTTCAGGACACAAACCTCCGACAACCTCGGCAGGAGGCAACCCAATCAAAAACAGATTTAGTCCGGCGCGTTCTACTACCCTGCCGCACTTCTTGATTTATGACGTAATCAGGTCTCTTAAGGAGCTAATGCGTTTGGCGTGCGAGCAGTTTAAGACCACTCTAATGTTTAGCCTCGAAATACTTCTTTAAAACTCTCTAAAACCTTTTTTTTTATACAAATAGAAGTTAGGCATTATTCAAGCTCAAAAATGTTTGGTAAGAATGATGTATCATCATAATCATAAACGTTTATCCTCTAATACTCTGATGTTTTATACCGTAAAATTTGTAGTAATAGTACATAACGCGTCGAGAGTGGAAAGTAGTATTTTGCATGCGACTGTGGAGTTTGCACCCGAGCGATAGCGAGGGTAGTAAAACAACACGAGCAATGCAAAATGCCGTTTTCGCACGAGTTGCGTACCGTACTTTTTTATCTATGATTGTTAGATTTTAATAATAAATACAGAAAAAAATAATAAACTTTCTATTGTAAGCTCGTATTTCTCTTTTGATAAAGATGACATCAATTAATTTGTTGTATTTTGTGCCGAATTAATTATTTCGGAAGGCGTACTCACATTCGTCATGATCACTTTGTGGGCTCCAACCCCCAAGTATTTATTTATATTAATTTATTTTTTGTATTTTAGTTTTGACATAGATCAAAACATTAGATTGACAAAGCAATTAAATAGTGATTTTCTTTCTCCCTTATAAAACTGAGTTATTTCATATATTATATAGTATAC
>KZ651520.1:266767-282940 GCA_001010745.2 Gerris buenoi
AAACTCCAGTCATTTTTGAGTTGACAGAAAGCAAACCCAGTTTGTAATGAGTTGCTCCGTGTGCGGTGTCCCATTCAATTACACAGGTTGAAACTCATAGTCAACTGGTTGGTGATTTGAGTTTGTAACCAGTTTGTTTTGAGTTGCTCCATGTGCGGAGGGCTTTATACAGAGGCTTAAACACAATACAAAAAGATTTATCCACATACACATTATTTGTTGCAGTGTAAATATTATTACACAGCAAGAATTAGTTAATTTATTTAATTATATATTAGTGTAAAAGTAAATTATGTGCTCCTGGAATTACTATAAACTATGTTGCAATAAGACTCCTAAAATGCAATTTTTTTTTCTTTTTTTTATAATAAGTAGCTATTTCGTTTATTTATTTTACTATGCTAACTTATTTTATTTTAAGTATTATTTTACCCCTACAGAGCTATTTTAGGGTAGATACAACAACCGGAAGAATTTACAATATTTAAACTTCGAAACCTATAATTCCACGCAATAAAACTAAAAATAAATAACTACAATTTTGAATTAGTATGTAAACATTCTTTGTCACTAGTTTCATTTATTTATTTTATTTTGGCAGTGTAACATGTTTTGGTGTCGTTTTTTTGGTAACGCTTTTCGAGTTTATGTGCTAAAGTAAAGACATAGGAAAATTTCGCCAAAAAATTCATTGTACACTTTCCAAAAATAGAAACAACAGATTAAAAGGACTCAAAGTTTTACAATATCATATAATATAATCTAAGCCATAACTTTGGTTATACAATTTTTTTTATAGGATAAACTAGGGATCAGAAGACTTAATAGACCACAGGGCACATTAGCCATACTATACATGTGGGCGGTACAAATAAAAGAAAATCAATATAAAACAATGCAATTTAGCTATGAAGTCGGCACGAATAGTTACGCGTAGAGTTGAAAATGTTTCAAGACAACACACTTCAAATAAAGAAATTAAAAATTGTTAGAACTGTTTAAATAAACCAAATTTTGTAGATCAATCAAAACATTCAAATAAATTTGATCAGACGAACTTTGTAACCATAAACAAACTAAAAAAATGCCTTAAAGTTGTAAAACATAACTTTTTGAGGGTGCTGATTCAATTTTTGTTTTTAATTTGGAATAGTTTCTAATATTTTAGTTAATACTAGCTCTCCTTGGTTATTCATCATAATGTCTTCTAAATGAACTGGCAAGAAAAAATGGATACGATACATATATTGTAAAACTTAATTTTCATTTAAGCATAAATAAATGCATGGTTTTATTACAGAGTAAATAAATCTTAGGATTAATAGTTTATTGTCCGAAGATAATCAACTGATTAATCCTTAAATTAGTGTTTATTTATTTACTCAGTAATAAAAACGTAATAAATATCTATAAATACCAAAAACTACTAATGAATAATAAGTAAGTTTAAATTATGTATTTGATAACAGTTAAATATAAAAACCTGATTATTGGAGACTAATCATTTAATTATTGAAGCAATAATTAATAAACTGATAAAGTTAATTAATTAATATCAAGCGTGAGTAAGATCTAGAAATCCTTGGTCTATAATTTTAATGATTAAATTCAATTTAAAATATAAATTCCGAAGAATTCACCCCTTGTATCTTTTTAAGGTCATCATTACCCAAGTTAACGATGCTTATATTAATTCAAATAATTTCACTTAAGACTTCCATGCCAGAAGGAGATATCTACAAATAAATCCTCTCCCTATTGAATTACATTCATTCAAGTTAAAAAAATATTGACTACATTTAATATATAAAATATATCAAATATTTAATATATAAAACACGAAACAAATTTTGTACAATGATAAATATTAATGGGAACAACACAATTAAATAAATTTAAAATAGGTAATTAAGATTTCAATATAATTTATATTAATATAATACTAAAAACAAAAAACAAAAAAATCGATTTTATTAAAAAAAAAGAAAAAAGTTTAATTAATAACGTTGTTTGTTGATATTTATGTGAAGTGTAGGGAATTTCGGGATTTGAAAATCAAGAGAAATTACATTTAGTCAGTAGTAAATTCGACTCAAATAAGGAAAGTTGATTTTTTTTTCTTTGAGTTTTTGGATGTATAAGAAATAAGATGGCAATGAGATGTTTCTCGTCCATCATTTATTATTATCAATTATATGTTAGGTTGTTTATTTTGTTTCATTCATTCATTCAAAATAGCAGATGGTCGATGTTTATTTTGTCAGTTACGGAAGTCAGGAGATACTTCTTGTAGTTTGTGTTCAGTTGGACAGATCTGGAGCGAAAAAATAAACTTTATCTCCAGTTAATTTATGAACCAGTTTTTAACTTAAGAGAAAGGGATTTGGAGAAATCATCTCGATTTGGTTCTTGTATTGAAATCATTATATCGCCTACTTCCATATTTTCTTCATTAGTAAGTAAAAACGGATTATTGTAGTAATATTTATTTATTTTAACTTATTCTCTTACTACAAAATTATTATAAATGATCAAAGAATTTTACTATTTTAAGAGCGGCTCAATCAAATGAATAATTTGTTCGTGATCTAATGATCTATAGATTAAAATACCAATGATAGATTTGGTCATCAGAGTAAAAAAAAGTAAACATTTTCTAAGATTTAAACCAGATATATGTCAATAAAGGTCAAAGTCTTCACGTAGGTACTGCCACTCGATAGTTTGGCACCCCATCTTCACGGAACATATTCTGCTAAAGAACTGAGAAATATCAAACAAGAAGAAAAAGTTCTGAGAAAGATACAACTTTAATAAGTATAAACTTCTCTGAATGTGCTCCAAACAATAGATGCGACAGAACTACTCATCAACTTAGCAATCGTAACTGAAAGTCCAAGAACTACATTTTCACATCAACGGTGGAAGCCAATGTTTTATCAAAGTAAACAGATATATCAGTTTTTGGGACGTTGGTATGAGGAGAGAATGAGTACATCGAACCTACGCCAAGAAATGTGTACATCGCCTGAAAGTCTAAGAACGTCAATTTCACATCAACGGAAGTCAATGTTTCATCAAAGTAAACAGATATGTATATCAGTTTTTGGGACAATGTTATGAGAAGAGAATGTGCACGTCGAACCTAAGCCAACCACTACGTTCAACCCCAAAATGATTCTTAAATACAAGCTACATTTTTATTAATGGAATAGCAAAATTATAAATCACAAACGTTGATTTATCAGTAATTAGTTTGAAAACAAAACATTGTCCAAGACAAATTATGATGATCTTCCTCATAAGGTTAAGAAACTTCATAAGAGTTATCAATCCACAAGTTTCAAACCCATTACAAGAATCATTTTCAAGGCTTGCATTGAAACTCAATAAAAAAGTCAATTGCCAGTGAGTGAGCAACTCCCTTGAGAATGACTCCTGAAAAAGGTTTGAAACGTTAGGATTCACAACACATTTTACTAATGACTCTCATTATGAGCAACTAACTCCCTTGAGAATGATTCCTGAATAAGGTTTGAAACGTTAGGATTCACAACACATTTTACTAATGACTCTCATTATGAGCAACTAACTCCCTTGAGAATGATTCCTGAATAAGGTTTGAAACGTTAGGATTCACAACACATTTTACTAATGACTCTCATTATNTTTGGTAAAACAACTTTACCTTTTCTAGGTTACCAATTATCAAGCGATGGATTGAAACCACTACCTGAACGAGTGAAAAGCATACAAAATTATACCCATCCCGACACAATTCAACAATTACGAAGATTCCTTGCTTTGATTAATTTTTACCATAGATTCGTCCCTAATATTTCAAGAATTCAAGCACCCTTAATTAACCTCACGAAAGGCTCCAAGAAAAAAAACGATCAAACACCAATAGTTTGGAATGCAGCCACCAAAGAAGCTTTTCAGCAATGCAAAAAGGTTCTCTCTGATGTTACAGCTCTTGCATTTCCACGCCCAGACGGTCAGGTCCACCTGGTTACTGATGCATCAAATGTCGCCATCGGGGCAGCACTCAACCAACTAGATCACGGCAGTGCAAAGCCTCTAGGATTTTTCTCTACAAAGCTAACACCTGCCCAACAGCGGTACAGCGCGTACGATAGAGAACTTTTAGCTGTATACTCTGCTGTGCGATACTTCAAACACATGCTAGAAGGACGGGATTTTACGATCTATACTGATCACAAACCCCTATCTTTTGCTTTCTTACAAAAAGCAGNGATGAGCTCATTTCATAATCCAGTCTACATTATACATTTTATACTTATATTATATAAAATATTATGTTTTATACGGAACATAAATAAAAAATGTATAACATATCATCCTCACAGAAAGGGCGAAACATTAATATAATTTATATTTTTAAAATTGATAATAAATGTATTGTTCAAATTCAAAAACAATTTTTTTTTTTTTTTTTAAATAAAATCCTTTTGAATGAAGATACATTTTATTTTTTCTTTGTTGTTGATACTGCGAGATTAGTGAAGGAAAGACTCGTTAAAAAAGTGGGATTAAAAAAAAAAAATTTAAGTGTGCACTTTACCACTTCAAAGAAGCAGAAGAAGAAGAAAAAAAAACTCTTTGCTCATAAACAACAATTAGGAGCGAGAGAAGATTCAACGCAAGAATCGAGAAACCAAGAATGAAATTAAATTTCACGTCTACCTGAATCAAAAGAAGATTTTATTTTCTGAACTTACCAACAAAAAAATAAATATATAACATCTTTTGTTATGAATGTGGAAAGAAGATGAAATATTTGTCATCTGTATACAATATATAATACATTTTAAAAAATTATACAACACTCGTTCTTATTCGTAAAGAATTAAATTTAAAAACTGTTTTTGAAAAAGAAGGACATAAAAAGTCATATGGTTTTAAATTAACACTTCGTCCAGTTAATTTTTTTTTTTTTATGAAACATCAGAAATTATAAGAGCAAAATCAAACTTTATTTAATTAAAATGGTAACATATAACAAGTATCAGTACAGAGATAAAGTGAGCCAAGAAATGATAGTTTCCGGAGTAGGATATGTACTATAAAGAACAAATAACATAACTGTTTGTTCAAGAAATGATAATTTCTCGAGTAGGCTATGTACTGTAATAACAAATAAAATAATTATTTGTTCTAATATCCAACATATAAGAATCCCGATAAAAATCCCGAAACTGTAGATAAAAGAAACAACTAAATGCTAGAGAAGAACATCAAGCAGCGATAATTTGCAAGAGAACAGAATATTTCTTAGAATATGAATTCTAGACTAGACCATAGGATACAATTACTTTCTTTAGAATAATATGATATGAAATACATAACAACTAACTACTTGACAATAGAATGAAATTACAGTAGAATATGATACAACTTACTAAGAATAGGATTACATTACAGTAGAATATGATACAACTACTTGAGAATAGGATGCAATTGCAATAGAAAATGATACAACTACTAAAGAATAGGATACAATTACAATAGAATATGATACAACTACTTGAGAATAGGATGCAATTTTAGTAGAATAGGATACAATTACTTAAGCATGAAATGCATATTATGCATGTATATGAATATGATACAACTACTATATGTAGAATAGGATACAAGTATAAGAAAAATTATATATTCAATAATAAAACGCAAGAGCAATAGGCACCAGTTATTATTAACATGTTTGTTTTATTGTTAAACTTCAAAGGAAATTATTAAAATAAATATATATGTATACTATATACATATATAGTATAATAATATTGTTAATATATATAATANTCAATCAATAATAATGTAATATTAATAAGCTATTATCTTTTTAACGTTGAACCAAATTAATATTGTTAATATATATAATATATATAATATTGTTTAATATCATAATAAATCACTAACTCAAATTTAATACATTTGGAAATAATGATGTGTTGAATAAAAAAAAAAGTATTTGAATAACATAATCAGAATTAAATTAAACGTTTCGACTGAGAGTTTAACAACTTTGTTTTGACTTGGATTTTATTAAAAACCGAACGGTACTTTAATAATGGGTATCGTAAAGAATAAAATGATTTGGTCTTAGGATTATAATCGTATAAGAATGAATCAGCTGATAAGATTAGTTGGCAGGTCTCATTGCGGCATGACTCTATCACGCATTGAGAAAATGAAAACATAATATTGCTCACATCTCGTCTAAAGCACGATCCTCCCAACATTACAATGATTCCCTCTCCCAAGAGAACTGCATTCTCTCCGCGAGTGCTTCGTTATGTTTGTATTATATAAACTATTTTATATAAATTACGCAACTCTTATAAAAGTCGAAATGGTTGTTTTTCGGAGCCAGGCTTGTTAAGGCTGATTGGGAACCTGAGAGAGGGAGACTGGTTTGGAATAACAAATTTTGATTAACTCTGACATCCAATGACGCTTTAGTCCGTGCAATCTCCTTGCCTTAGAGCCAAGTCAGATTTTTTTCTTTCACTCTATAGCTTAATTTCATTTACATCTTCTGAAATAAAGAGTTCGAGATTCGGTGAAGTTTTGGTCAAGGCGGCCTTCCTTATATCTCAAGAACTAATCAAGATATTGATATGATTAAAGTTTCTTATTATGCGGAAATGTTTTATTTTAAAAACTCAATTACATTTCAAAAATAATATATCAATAGAAATTCTAAGCATTTTTATCCTTTAAAATGACTAGTTAAGCACTTGACAGCAAAGGGTATAATTCAACTAAAACGTTATCTATCAAGTGACGTAATAAAAGTATAACATGATTTATCCAATAATACTTTTAGTTCTTAGGCCCCTCCACACACGGAGCAACTGAACAAAACAAACTCAACTGGAAAGTCCAGTCATTTTTGAGTTGACAGAAAGCAAACCTAGTTTGTAATGAGTTGCTCCGTGTGCGGTGTCCCATTCAATTACACAGGTTGAAACTCATAGTCAACTGGTTGGTGATTTGAGTTTGTAACCAGTTTGTTTTGAGTTGCTCCATGTGCGGAGGGCTTTATACAGAGGCTTAAACACAATACAAAAAGATTTATCCACATACACATTATTTGTTGCAGTGTAAATATTATTACACAGCAAGAATTAGTTAATTTATTTAATTATATATTAGTGTAAAAGTAAATTATGTGCTCCTGGAATTACTATAAACTATGTTGCAATAAGACTCCTAAAATGCAATTTTTTTTTCTTTTTTTTATAATAAGTAGCTATTTCGTTTATTTATTTTACTATGCTAACTTATTTTATTTTAAGTATTATTTTACCCCTACAGAGCTATTTTAGGGTAGATACAACAACCGGAAGAATTTACAATATTTAAACTTCGAAACCTATAATTCCACGCAATAAAACTAAAAATAAATAACTACAATTTTGAATTAGTATGTAAACATTCTTTGTCACTAGTTTCATTTATTTATTTTATTATTATTATTTTATTTTTATTTATTTCTTTATTTTTTCATCAAAAAAGATAAAAGCATTACATCATAGGTCACGATTAGAAAAGAATACATTAACATCGTAATGAAATTCTAAATCAAAATGAATTCCCAATTAATTACATTCCAAACATTCTTACTTAAACTGATGTAATTAAACACATGCTTTAACCGCGGGGTATATGGAAGGCACTAATCAAAATTAAAAATACACACATAAACTATATTATATTGAGGAAGAAAGCATATTATATGCCGGAAGAAGATTTCTTTTGGAAGAGTCGAAAAATAAATTGTTGTGACATAAATTAGATGTTATTGGACGCGTTTTTATATAACAGGCATCAAAAACTGGTTCAAAACCAAGCTATGACTATATATAGCAAGGTCGTCTGCTTGAAAATTTATAATTAACGCCAGAAAAAAAACCCAGAAAATTACTACTTTATACCCCAAAAATTATATGGTTGCATAGATTTTTAATTATCATCTTACTAATTTTTTTATTCAAAAGTGAATCTTAAAGCTTGCGTAATAATTATTGATAAAAAATGGCAGATGCCATCAAGGCCTGTAATTGCGATGTGTTTTTATCCCTCAAGTATATAATTTATAATTGTTGATTGACCCAGTCTAGAGAGTGAAACATAATAACGAAATTTATCCCCTGAATCAAATATGCTGTATCAATCAAGGTCGAAGTGATTTAGTTTTTTGCTCTAAATATTAATCAACGGGACTGCTACATAAATCATTTGCATAAGATGATTAAAATTAATAAAATGTGGGGGAGCAGCTATTTCAAAGAATTTCTCTTATATTTTTATATTTGCAGAGAGGGTAGATGTAAGGACGTTTGATTTCAATTCGCGTTAAGATAGTAAACTTTATTTAAGGTGTTCCCGGCTTCTGTTGCTGTTGACTCATTGAAAGGGCAATATTATTTCATTGCGGATAGTAAGACAACAAAAGTGGCGTTATTTTTAATAATGTTCGCTCTAAGAAATAATGGAAAGCACTGTACCTACTACATACAGACGAAATCCTCTTCATAGAACCAAACCAAAGCACTAAAAGGTTTCCGGGGCAGCAACTGGAGTTACATATCTTCTCTCAGATAAGTTTGTTCAAGACAATGTGTTATAGTTACAAATTGAGTTATACACCTTGATTTGTCCTGACACAGAAAGGGTGGGGGCATCTACAGAAATTCAAAACTTTTAAAATAATATTTTGCATTTCATCAGATAAAGTTGTCTCTTAAAATATTTTCGTATTTAGAAGTAAAGCATATTTATAAGCATAAATATGAACGTACGTTCATAAGTACCCGAAGTAAAGAAATCAATAAATTACATTTTTATAAATTGAAAGAAATGCTTGTGGCGGCGACCTAACCTGTCATATTATTTGACCTGTCTTAAGGACCCTTAAGTCCAACAAATATGATTTTATTTAATGGAAAAAGTGTATCAATCAAATACATAATATAGTAACAGTGCCATCATCATCGCAGGGTTTTTCCAGATGGTCACCTATCCTAGCACTGATCACGTCCAATGTTACTCAATTTTTAAATTTTTTGGTAGTCTTCATACTACGGAAAGTTTAAATATCAATTTAAATCAAATTATAATCATAAGTAATAATGGGAGACAGACAGAGAAAAATAGACTCCAGCGCCGGGACTCGAACCCGGGCCCTCCGCATTTCCGGTGCAGATGCTCTTTTATCCAACTAAGCTACGCGGGAGAATGGTTTTTATCTGTCGTAACTGATAGATATTCCCCAAATCCAAGCTTTCAATATTCATCTATATTTAGCAAGTCAATTTATGACATTAGAACTAAATCGAAAATTAACGCTTATGCTTATAAAGTACTCAATTAGTACCTGTACCTTGTACAATTAATTCGAAATTGGATTTTTAAATTTTTTGGTAGTCTTCATACTTCCCGGCGCTGGAGTCTATTTTTCTCTGTCTGTCTCCCATTATTACTAATGATTATAATTTGATTTAAAGTCCAATGTTACTTAACTTGAGTGGTCGGACGAAAACAGGTGAATTCATTATGAACGTTGTCAACCACATAAATGTAACGGTGTTATGTTTAAAGTCCTTCAGAAAGCATATAGGAATATAGCATATACTGAGGGCAAATTTCAATCATTTACCGCTTCAAATACTATAGAAATAATATGATGTGTAAAGGAAATATGCCCTGTCAATTTTAGTTAGTTTACTTACTAATATCAAGTCCTACAAAAAAAAAAAGAAAAAAAAAAAAAGAGCAGCATTACAATGGTAAGGAAGCGACAGATATGAGTATGATGTATTCAAAACTATAATATCCTCAACAAGCACAGGTAACCAAAATAAAATAAAAATGAGTTCTTCTCTGTGTAGACGAAAAAGACCTACCAAGTTAAATTAAATTTGATACACGTAGTACAGAAGTATCATGTATCAAGACAAAATGGTAAAATATAAATTCACCCTACACATTTCACTCGAAACATTTTCTTCGAATATAATTTATAATAAAGTGCATATCTCTATTGCTTAATTTGATGTGTTACTGGATAAAATACCCACAAGGAAAAAACATTCAGACAGTAATTATTTAAGTGCTCTTTATAAAGTTGTTTTTATTTTATAAGACCTAAAATAGTTATAGTAAATATTTTATGCTGTAGAAATGGTTCAAATGATAAATTTGAGGTAATTAGAATTCAGTTATTATTTATGACAGATTGAGTAGGGACTAAATATATAATTAACTTAGCCTAGACGCATAACTGAGCTCCGATCAGAATTGCAGGATACCGAGACATTAATTAATATTATAATTTACATATTTAATTACTTTTATTCAAGCTGAAGTACACATTCCTTTATTAAAATGTATTAAGAACAGGAAATATTAGATTTTTTTTATCAAGGACTATTGGGACTTTGTTATTACAGTAATCATTGAATTTAAATAGTTATATTGAAGTATATATACAATGTAAGAAAATGAAGAGGTAGGTACGTACCGTCGACACTTGCTTGATCTGAGGATCACTGGACCAGTTTCGGCTATACGCCATCATCAGCAGAGAAATATAGATCACCTAGAGTCGAAATAATATCGTAATCACTCTATCATGTAGAGCGACTCTCTCATGTAGACTCTACGAGTTCATTTCGACTCTAGGAGATCTATATTTCTCTGCAGATAAGGGCGTATAGCCGAAACCGGTCCAGTGATCCTCAGATCAAGCAAGTGTCGACGGTATGTACCTCTTCATTTTATAACTTACTAACTTGCAGTAATAATTCTCAATTGGACTACAATGTAACAACTACACAAAAATACGATTTTTTTTTTAATTTTAGATTTACATATAGTAGCGAATTATGCACCTAAACAGTTCAGTGTAGTTCACTACAAAAATTAATAATTTAAAAACTCTATTTTGTTGATAACAAAAGTAAATTTACAACTCTAATTGTTGATAAAAAGAGTATTGTATTTATTTTAAATGAAACAACTTAGTATTTAAAGATGATACAACTTTGGAGTTCGAATAAAACAAATGACCTACCTCACCCGCATAACTTGTACGTCAAACATGTTCAGTTTCTCTATAATCTATTTTATTTCTCATTAAAGCGGCCTGTAGACGATCAACTTTTGTTAACATAGGTGTCAACCAAGGTGACAATATTTAACATATTTTTTAGTATAGTATACTGTGTTTCCTGCCGAATGTACAGTTTGTAGGGAGATTTTTCACTTAAAAATAAGTGAAGAATTGTAATACCTCGTTACTGTTATGAATTATGTATAGAAGATGCTCATCATCTACAAGAGTTATTTAATTTTATTTTACTCCAACTTGTGGACCAACATAAAAGTTCTACCACCAACCTATACACAGACGATCAACATTGACTTCAACATGGCATATTGACAACATTGTTGGCAACCAAGATGATCGTCTGAAGCAATCTTATCGCCAGTAATGTAAACTGTAAAAAGCGCAAAAAAAAGAAAAAAAAAAGTCCTATAAGACTATTATCTTTTTAACGTTGAACCAAATTTTTTTGTTGTTGTCAGGGTTCAAATCTGTTTAGCATCAATATTAATCTTTAATTTTGGGGTATTAAGGGGTCATCAATTGGTATTACATTTTAACATGAACCCTCACATACAAAATTAATAATAAAATAAACAATATAATATCAAAAAGTTAAAAAAGGAACTATTATAGAAGAAACAGCAAAATAGTTTGTAACTTTATACTAAATGGTTTTATATACCGGCATATATTAGTGTGTTACAAGTAAAAATTGCAATTATTTTAATACCGTGTCTATAAAAAAAAAGGAGGGTACGGGGTACCTCGGAACTTTTCCTCACTTCAGAGGCCACTAAAGTGGACTCTCCTGCTGCTTCGCGGCAGGAGGAAGCAGCATTGGACGTGGTCAGTACTAGGATGGGTGACCGTTATAAACTAACTGATTTATTATCATTCTTAACAAAAAACCTTATTTTTAATACCTAT
This sequence comes from Gerris buenoi, assembly GCA_001010745.2. Taxonomy (NCBI): domain Eukaryota; kingdom Metazoa; phylum Arthropoda; class Insecta; order Hemiptera; family Gerridae; genus Gerris; species Gerris buenoi. The sequence continues at coordinate 278,835 of KZ651520.1, forward strand.
ATTTTATTTAATTATTTGAAGTTTGGTGGTATTTTTGACAGATGTAATTGTTATTTACGTACCTAGAGCAGTAAGGGCGTTATTACAGGCCGAGGGCGAAGTTTGAAAGCACGAGTGCGTTTAACGCCCGAGGCCTGTCATAGCGCTTACTGGTCGTGGTGCGTACACTATTTTATCGCCCACCACATGTGAAGTAACTAGCAAAAACTATTTTGCCGTAATCTTCAAAAACAATAAATGCATATTAAGGTTAAATCATTACCAAAACAAACCGCAGTTATAAAAATATTGATTTGTTTACAAATTGAACAGCTGACACTAAGAACTACTAGCGCTATCTGCACGCCGCGGCCCGGCCAGGAAGCGGCCGCTTCTCGAACTACTAGCGGCCCTGTCATGGAAAAACCATACATTATTACCGACCCCAGGGCTGTAATATGGAACATTACCGTCCACTCAGGATTGGAATGTTTACAAGTGGAGGGCGGTAAACAAACTTTGACGTCATCAAAATCATCACACTAATAAATAATTATATTCGCTTATAACTTTTAAACTAATAAATGGAATTTCATCGGGTTTTTTTTATACTTGTTCCTTAATTTTTTCCGGTTCCAACGATATGCTATACGTCAAAATCTTATTTATACTTTCGGTATTATTAACCATCAAAGTTTAAAAATTCAAAATTTGATAACTTCAAAATGGCGGCTAATATCAAAATGAAATTTGGTGGGCTTGTTTTTCATAGAATGAAGTACACTCGTACTAAATTTCAATCAGAAAACTCAATCAAATCTCGATCAGAACCATTATCGATTTATTACGATTTTTTTAAATTTTCAGTTTGCTGACTCAGCAAACTGGGTCCAAGATGGCGGAAAAAGTTGATTTTCCGGGCGGCACCACTACAGGTAAGGACTGATTTTTCTGCCAATTTTCAACTCTCTAGGTTAAACACCTTGGGCGCTACGATGATAATACACATACATACACACACATATCTACATAAATATACACATACAGACGTCATGCTGAAAACCGCTCAGGAGGTCTTAAAAACACCTAAAACGGATAATTCCGTTGAAATCTCGAAAAAAAGGTAGTTTTACTACTATTAGTAGTGAGGAAAAGTAAAAAAAAAAAATGATTAATAAAAAAAACTAAAGACAATCAAAAATTTTCCTGGGACCAAATTTTATATAACTTAATAAATATTGAGGTGACATTCAGAGGCTGTTATTGTTTTACTTTTTTACTTTTCGTCATTGTTATATTATTCTATAATCGTACCATCTCGTTTCCGGTTGCATCTTAATCGAATTTATACATTAAAAAGTTCTTACTATTCGAAAACAGAACACCTTTAAGATCTAAGTTTCTTTATACATTCTTTCTTTCTCTCAAAGTACGAACTGTTTTCATTTTAACACTTACTTAAAGTGGCATTTTCCAAGCTTTTTTTTATAATGACCATTTAAGTGCGCATCTTGGCAAAGAAGAGAATCTTTTTTATACATTTTAAATTAAGTCTGGGCACTTTGAAGGAAGTCAAACGAGAAATAGAGCAATCAGTTTAAAGTTTCGATAAGCGAACTATATTTTTTTTTCTTCAACTTCTTTCTCGATGCTTCTTCTTTGATATATTTTTTTTTTCAATCAATAATAATGTAATATTAATAAGGTATAGCGTGTGTGTTCCATCTCTCCTTTACTCCTTATTTTTTTTCCTTCCTTGGATTAATGTTTTATAAGTATCAATTGAAGAAAACGTATAAGATAAAAAAAAGCAAACAAGGAATCAAATGGAAATGAAATTCAAAGACAGAGCTAAGTAAGGTTGATGGAATTGTATTAAATCATAAAGATATCTTCAACTGTGAGAAAAAATAGATAAAAACCAAATTCAGCTACATTTAATTGAAAATATCTATTAAATATTATTAAAACTAATATCTTATAAATTAATTTTTACAACAATAAATAAGTTATTTTTTAAAGCTTTTAAATTTGTTACAGCTATTTTCTGCTCATCCAGTGAGCGGATTGGAATGATTTGGTTCATTATAAAAAAACTAAAGTAGTCGTACTAAATATGAGATAAATCAAGTGCAAACAATAAACTCAAGTTAATCACCTAATTATTAATTTGATAATATACTAATAGAGCTTCGAAGCTTTTAAAGTCAATACAAATAAATAAAGAAAATGAATATCGGCTCAATTAAGCAAATAAAGATTAACAGGATTTCTTCAATGCTAAAAATGGATAAAACCAAAGAGGAACATACGACAACGTAAACAAAACGAATTAATTCACTTAACAACTAAAATGAAACCAACTTATCAGATTTCTCAAATTAATATTTCTCATCTAAAAATTCTTAATATAATAATTCTTATAAAACACTTAAATCCACTTGTAGTTATCTTATAAGGAACAAAAAACTCTTCAAAATAATCAAGGAAACGTGTCTTTCTGAATGTTTCTAGAGCAAATATAATTTTAGGGTCAATAAAATTTGTTCAACATGTTCCTCTAATCTCTAACCAACACCTAGTTTAAGTCCCTGTGGCAAGTTTGAAAGTTTCGAACACACTGAAACATTCGTGCAAATTTTTGAACGGTAAAACGAATGATTTACTTACGCAAAACCACAATTAAATTAGATATTAACAAAATTTAATGATAAAAAAAAATACAAATTTTTTAAGAAACATATTTTTAAGATTAAAATCTGTATCTTAAAGGATTTTTTTATGTATGTGACCGGCACATAATTGTGGAAAAGAAGAACTTCATTGGAATTCAATAAAAAGGTAAGCACAGTAAAATGTTGTTAGAATATTTTTAAGACAGAAACCTCAATTTTAACGAGTACAAAATAGTTCTCCAATTATTGCTAAAATGTGGCATCCAACCATTTACCTTTGAGGTACAGAATTTATCAAATAGTTAGAAATAACATTGGCAAATTTTAGTATTAATCAAAAGGTACTTAAATTCACTACTTATTTTAATATATCAAACATTTTATACACAACTTTAAGACCTGTAGTCTATTAATAATGGAGTCAAACAAAATTGTATAACTTAAGAGTCAATAATAAGTATCACAATGTAAGCTTCTACAATATTTCTGTCGTTTTTTTCCAACAATCGTGATCATTACTATAGCTGACAAAAGCCCCGAGGACATTATTACCACTTACAAGAAGCCTTTTCAACATAAATATTTAAAGTAAAAATTACAAAAATAAATAACATTAGGCAGACTTAAAAAAACACTTAGGTAAGCGCCCAAAATTAATAAAACAAAAAATTAATCATTTTATGCCATATCTATAATCAATTTTAATAGCATATATATAAAATTATTATATAAAATAAAAAACTAATAGCCATAAAATTTTATTAAATTAATTTACTCATATCTTTAATTATGATCTTTATAGCATCCACCATTAATGTTAATAGCCATCATCGTAAACACCACATAATTATTGATAGAGGTGTGAGAGAGTGCTTATTACAACATGAGTGCGAAGTAAATGCATTGAAGTGTGCTAGTATATGTATGTGAATTTAGTCTGTATAAGTAAGAGTAAATATTACGTTGAGTGAGTGAGTGCTTATTAATATATGAGTATAGGTGTTTGATGAGTGAATTTTGGTGTTTAATACACATATGATATGTGTGTAATCTGTATGGACGTTTTATAAAAATTAATTAAAAGTACACACTATTTTGTTTAAAAGTATTATATCCTTGTGAGTGTATAAGGGGTTAGTTTGAAAATTATTATATCGATTCATGTATTTATGTGAGAGTAAAGGTTTCATGTGTATATGTGCTTACATTTAAGCATATATTCATATAAATATACATGACTGAATAATTGTATACATATATATGAGAGTGAGTGCTAATGTTTGTACGATAGTTATAATTGACATAAACACAAAAATGTACAGGTGAGCTTATTGTATTTGTGTGTGAGTGAATATATGTGAGATTATATACAAGATTTTAAGTAGGTGTAATACACTCACAATTTTCTTTTGATTGATAGGTAGCAGGTAAAACACAATTTTGTGTTAATAT
>KZ651520.1:285828-308413 GCA_001010745.2 Gerris buenoi
TTTTTTTTAGTCGTCCGCCATATTGACCGCCATCTTGAAAATATTTAGTGTAAGATTTCCAAAAACTATACAGTTGTCACAAATGCTGAGATGCATCTTTGTGCCAAAATTCGTTGAAATCGGTCAATTTTTACTCCAGTTATCGTTGGACAAACAAACATACAAACATACAAACATACAAACTTTTCAAATCCCAAGTCTCTGAAATAAAGAACTCACTGTGCTCGTTCAAAAAAAAATAGGTCCCGCCTAACCCATGAAATCCTTCAGCACCTGCTATAAGAATAGCAGTTTCCAAAGAAACAGCGGACATTTTTCAAGGCCACCCTAAGGCTAGGCGCACACTAGAGACAAAACTGTCTGCAGACAGCCCACAGACATTCTATGCTGACTGTTTTGTCTCCAGTGTGCGCCTAGCCTAAGAAAACATGTTTTTATTGTTTTTCATAACTATTAATTAAATGGCATAGATTATTATAGATTTTAAGTAATATTTCATAATGGCTGTTTACTGATCTATTTAATTTACAATGATTAGGAGCACAAATTTTATTATATTAAATTTACTATTGTTAAGTTACTATTTCAGTCTTTTTTTTTTTAAATTTTAAAAATACTTGTGTTCATAGTTTTGTCAACGAACTACAACATAGGTTTACTTTATTTTAAAAAAGTGTTAAAATCAAATTGTTTAAGAGATACATAAAAACGTTGTTTTGAGAGGTCATATTTTCAAAATTTTCCGGAGGAGGACCCCCGAACCCCGCTCCCAGAATTTGTCCCCCCCCCCCCCCCCCCAATGAAACTTAATGACAGACCGACAGGCAGACGTGGAACCAAAAATGTTCCTTGATTGCAAGATCCAGCGGCCCTTAGATATCTTCAGATTCTGAAATTTGGCTCTTTATGCAATCCTGGTGAGAACCCCTGGTATAGATGAACCCTGTCGAGGCGTCACACGCTTTGAGACACTCGGCAACCGGCATTCGGATATACGACGACAAGAACCATGTTTAGTGAACGTTTTTGGATAATTGCGTTTTGTAGTTAAATAATATATTTATATCTTACCTACAACTCAACAATTTGCGCTACAGCTTATTAAAAAAGCTACAGAAACTTAGTTACTTAAACTTTCATGACAATGACCACTATGATGAAATAATTGGACTCCACATCTTCCATGACGAATTTGTTATAAAACTAATCAATTTATTACTTTTACGTATAACTTTATTCAAAAATATTGCACTTTTGTTAAAAATCAAATCGTACGTTAGACCCATCATTCTAATTATGCTCTAAATACTTATTATTCTCTAAGTACTAATTATATTTTAAGTACTCAAGTCTACTCGTTTTCTCTTAGCCCTGGACATTAAAAGGAAAGGTTCCCTAGGAATCCATCTATAATTAAAATGTATACTTAATAAAATTTTACATTTTCAATTTTTTTTTTTTATAAGTTTTTTTTGGTAGTTTTCTTACTACCAAAAGATTAAATTTTAAATAATTCAAATTACAATTATCAATAACTACGGGAGATATACAGAGAAAAATAGGCCCCCGCGGGGGCCTATTTTTCTCTGTATATCTCCCGTAGTTATTGATAATTGTAATTTGAATTATTTAAAATTTAATCTTTTGGTAGTAAGAAAACTACCAAAAAAAACTTATAAAAAAAAAAAATTGAAAATGTAAAATTTTATTAAGTATACATTTTAATTATAGATGGATTCCTAGGGAACCTTTCCTTTTAATGTCCAGGGCTAAGAGAAAACGAGTAGACTTGAGTACTTAAAATATAATTAGTACTTAGAGAATAATAAGTATTTAGAGCATAATTAGAATGATGGGTCTAACGTACGATTTGATTTTTAACAAAAGTGCAATATTTTTGAATAAAGTTATACGTAAAAGTAATAAATTGATTAGTTTTATAACAAATTCGTCATGGAAGATGTGGAGTCCAATTATTTCATCATAGTGGTCATTGTCATGAAAGTTTAAGTAACTAAGTTTCTGTAGCTTTTTTAATAAGNATTTAATACATTGTTTTTAATAACTAAATTTAAATTACAAAATATAATGGGGTAATTATATTATGTTAGGATGAATGTATTATTATAGATAAAGAAGTTTATTGTTTTGTTTATTTTGATGGTTAGTGTTGTAAATATTTAAAAACAACATTTAAACTAGTTATTTAAGTCAATAATATAGTTGTTAATGTTATTGTTTTCTTTGGGTGTTGTATTTATTAAGCGTTGTTGTGTGCTTATTAGGCATTGCACTTTGTTGTTGTTATAGTGTAAGAACAGTTATTACCAGCTAGTTAATATTTATCTAGCCACTACTCTAAGCTGACGGCCATCGGCCCTTGCTTTCATAATGCTCAGAAGTTATTGTTATTAGCATGTATTAATTATGGAAATAAAGTATTATTTATTATTATTATTATAAATTCTGTTCTATTTGGTCATTCAGTCCGTCATTCAATTTAATATTCTCCTGAATTTTAATTTATGTCTCATTCCATTAGTTTGTAATATTTGTAATTATTTGCATAGGTCCGCTTTCAGGACGGTCAAAGATTCGAGGGCGATGATTAAATGAATTCTTTAGAATAGTTTATTTCACCTATTTTGACATTGTATAGACCTACTCAGATGTTTAGTGCGAAAACTGTTTAAAGTTTTATATTCGAAAACACAAGGAAATTTTCACTCAGATGATTCAGCTCAGGAAACTTTGGGTCCTTATGACGTTTCTCTAAAGAAAAAAAAATATGGAAATAATCTCAAATGTTCACACGCTTTATATAGGTTTATAGTGCAAGAACATTATGACAATCCCTAAAGCCCAGTCAAAATCCTTTCTTTAACAACAGCCAATTCATTTCGAATTCACTAAACTGTCACGACAATTGATTCTCTACAAAACCTCATGTAAAACAGAAACCTCCCTCTCATTCAATTATGTAATTAGTGAGAGAAGAAATGAAACATCGTTAAGACTTAAAGATAAAAAAAATAGATAAAAGTGGGGAAAAAATCCTAGTATACAATAAAAAACATAAAGATTTCTTATTCTCATGTGCAGACCTGGCGACATCCCAGTGAGATTTACTAGTTCAAACCGGACCCCATTTCCAGGGTAATGGCTCTTAGCGACTTCTTACTTCTAACTTCTCATACTTCTCCACAGTATGGACTCTGAGAAGACGGGTTTCAATCTTCCTTAAGACATGGAGAAGAACCGTCGTCGTTCAAGTTATTCAGTATGTGCGATACGAAACTATATAGGAGAGAACCGGACCAATAAAAATTATCTTTAACGACTATCTCATCTACGCCCGTCCGAGATTTCTTTTCTTCAGATCATTTAATCTACAATATCGACTTCATTGAAATCACCTACAGATGGGTTTTAGTATCCTACTTTTTCTAACTTTTCTTTATCGGTATTTCATTCTTCGAGATGTAACTAAAAGGTAAAAAAATGCTAGTACTCTTTTATTTTTTTAAAAAAATCCTACGACAAATTCTCAAACCATTTTAACATTACATAAGGAAAACAACAAAGAAATATTTATAAAACTGTCCAATGACTTTTTTTCAAGTCGGTTTTGAACGTGGGTACCTAAGGACTCCTTTACTTCCCAATAGGACTGTAACATGAATTAAAGAAATATCTCAGAAGATCATCTCTTGAGATAAGAATCGATTGATGTAAGTTCTTTTTTAAACAGTCTATTGAGGTAATGTCAATTAAGATGGATAAGCCAAAGAAGAATAAAAACAAAAAAAAACTTAAGTAAAGTAAATAAAAAAATCTATAGCAACAAGATAGAAGGAACTTTTCTCACCTCTGCCACAAGACAAGAAAGAAACGGTAATGTTTAATGTAAGCTTGTTACAGTTATTTAGTAATATAAAAACAATATATACAATAAGGAAGAATTGTTCGTAAAAGAGAGGAAAACTCATATTTTAACATGATTAGAATAAAAAAACATATGCCAGAAGACACTTATAAACAAGTTAATCAACTAGAAAATTTACATTTTGAAGTCTACAATCACTACCTGGGATTAACAATTATGCACGTATGTGCGTGCTACAAATTTGCATTTAAAGTCTACAATCACCACCTAGGATTATCAATTATGTACGTACTACAAATAACTTTAATGCCTGCAATCACTACATAAGATTGAAAATTGTACATGTACTATACAAATTTATATTTTAAAGTACTATAATTATAACAGCAATGAAATACCGTGTTTGCACACTGCAATAGGCTACACAATCTGTGAGAAACACCAAGGGATGTGCCACATAAGTGTGACATATAGGAACTGTTCCAACATCAGACAATACGTCATTAAGATACGTCATTTTGTGTAGCCTATTGCAGTGTGCAAACACGGTATTACATTGCTGTTGTGTTTTGCCGGCCAAGCAATAATGGCGGTATGAGAGCACGCTCGTCTCTGATAAGTGCTATATCTCTTCTTGATTGGTATAGGTCCAGAGTTGGGTGGGCTTCGTCGGGCCCCTGATTAGTCGGACGCGACGAAACGATGCAGGACATAGCGTAATGCCGAGCCAACATCTTAATGACGTATTGTCTGATGTTGGAACAGTTCGTGACACATAGGAACTTGGACATAGGATGTGCTTGCGTGGCACATCCCTTGGTGTCTCTCACAGATTGTGTACAATAATTATTATGTTTTAAGTAACTATACTTGGTTTGTTCTACGTATAATATAGAAGGGCAAATTATACTTTTGATTCCAAGCTTACCAAAGGTAAAGGAACCATTATGATTGTACTGAAGAACAAACTTTTATTACGTTTGATTTAAAAAGTTCCTAGGATGAAATCCGCTTCATAAATTTTATTAGTCTAAGTAACATTTTTGTATCTGTTTATTGCGAAGATCATATCTTAAATAAACAAATTGTCTGATTATAATGAAATTCGATAATAATTAGCCCGTTGTTGGGGTAATGTTGAGGCGACTCGAGGTCGTGGCTTCGATCCCGTGACATGATACTCTGAATATCATCTATGAATCGCAGACGGAGCAGGGCGAGGGAGACCCCCTATGGTATGGGGCACTCTTCCCCACACTTTGACGCACCCTTATATAGCTTACTAATGATCACAACATACTCGCTTCGGCGGTACAATGTACAAATGTATGATGTGTGATGTAGCTAGAACTCTCCACCACGGGACGTAAAATGGGCCTAAAAGATGGCCTAGGTTCGAACAAGTGGTCCGTCTTACCCCTTCAAGTTGGAAGTACTAGATTACTACTACTAGCCCGTTGTTAATTAAATATTATTTTATTGTATTTCAATCTTCTGCGCTTATCGATTTCTTTTTCATATGCGCCCAAACTTAAACACCAATATCTTTAAAAGAACTCATTCGTTTTTTTTTAAACCTGGACAGCTTGTTAAAATACTCACAGATAGTCCAATGATTATTTCAACTGTCTGCTCACATTAAATATTGCTAAACAGATACTTTAATTTAAAAAAAAAAAAAAAAAAAAAAAAAACTGATAAATAAAAGGAGGAAAAATATTTAATTAATTAGACAATAATGGGTCATAGAAGGAAAATAAAGTACTCAATAATAGGAATTGAGGAAGCTATAGGTCACAGTAATTGGCAGACGATTGTTTGTCTAGAACGCAGCTGTAGTCGGGAGAGATTACTAAGTGGTCCACAAATGTACATTTTAGTAAAATCTACGAAATTATAAAGGGGAATTTGGAACTATAATTCAACATGTTATTATTTAAAGTTACGTCATATGAATAAGAAATAAAATTAAATACTTAATTGGATACATTTTAATATTGCATATTAAAATACATTCATGTGTAATATGCACGGCATAAAAAACCAAAATAAAATCATTTACATAATTACTTTACACATATCCAAATGTCTTTACAAATCACCTAAATCTTTAGACGTTCCTTGATTTATTCAATTTCCTTTTTTGAATTTCAAAATGAAATAAAAAACCATCATATAAAATAACACACTAATAATATATAAATACATAATAAATAACACATAATAAGACTTCGAGCAGACCTAATTAAAAAGAACGCATATTGAAAACATAATAATTCCGATAAATTGAATTCGAAATCATATTCGAAAAAATGAATTATACCTTATAATCTTCCCAAAAAAAGAAACTGGTCATGACTTGAAATAAAAAAAAAAAAAAAAAAAAAAAAAAAAAAAAAAAAAAAAAAAAAAAAAAAAANTGTTTTTTTTTCTCTCCCTGTGCACTAATGTAAATATCTTCCATTTTAAATGGATAATTTAAGGTTAAAATAATTTCATACACACACACATATAATGTCATACATATAATTAATATAAAAAAAAATCAATTAAACGTTGAATTTTTTTTTCACGCACAATCATAAATCAATAAATATTACTTAATTGGTTTTATTTAAGTAAAAGCCGAAAAAACAACGTAAAAGCGAGGTATAAACATTAGGTTGTGACGTAACTATAATGATACTGAAAAAAGTTTCTGATTATAAACTATACCTAACTCATTCATACCATATTTAAAGCATTCATCACGTTACACATCATCAATTCGTTTCTATTCCGAGAATAATTCATAGAATGATATTGATGAAAATGTGAAGGAACAAAGAATCGACATAATTATTATAATTAAAAAGAAACTTGTTAGTGCTAAAAAGAACATTTTACTCTAAAAATAAAAAATAAAAAATGACAGAAAAACAATTTTTTAGTTAGATTCAAGAAATAAACAGTAAGTTGTGATGTAACTATAATTATAGTGGAAATAGATTAAGATAATAAACTATACTCATTCACACAAACATAGGTATAATTCATTTATCAAAAACACAATTTTTGGGGGTTGAATACTAGATACTAATTAATTATAAATGATTTGGCCCACAAATAAAATGATAGGTCTTAATAACTATAATTAAAAAATGAGCCAGTTCTCACTCTTATTAACAGAAATATTATAATATATATTATAAAGATGTGTGTGTGTGTGTGCATAAAATGGACGCTACCCAATTACTTTTGTTATGAGACCAAATTTAAGAGGAGAGACTTGTCTCCGCACACTACAGACCGACATTGTTTTTCTTTTTTTTTTGAACTCAAGAAAACCTCAAAACGTGTAAATCCATCAAAATACCCAAATCGAACACAATCACAATAATTTATCTGTATTCATACAACATATATGATAAAGTAAAAAAAGACGAGGTAAGAATTATGATAAGCTTTGAGGGAAAGCATCATAGAAAAATCGGTTCGAGACTTCTCAGACAAACTTTCTCATATACGAGTTAATAATTACATAGTAGTATATAGTGTTTACCATATACATACTAGTTTTCATGAGTACATTTAATTATTATTGAACATTTCATCAACATTTATCATAAAAATAACTTCTCTTGGGCGAGGAATCGAACCCGGACTCTCTCCGTCCACGTTTTAAGCATTTTTCTCAGGAACTAAATTTTTTCAGGGAAAACGGCATACATCGTAACATCCGGTTTTAAATGGACCACATTTTAGATTTTTTTTTAATCAAAGTCGTCGCAACCGTTTTTGAGAAATAATTTTTTTCACGTTTTTTCAGTTTTTGGGGGGTAGCGCCCCCGAATTTGCCCCATCACAATACTTTCTTTTTACATGAGAAAGTAAAAAAAGGATGCCTTTGTGGGAGAGGGTCATTGTGTGCAGTATAAGACGTTGAGGGAGTGTGTAATAATATAAGTATATACGTCTTTGAGAGAGATCGTCATTATATGTGTAACATAAGACTTTGAGGGAGTGTGTAATAATATAAGTATATACGTCTTTGAAAAAAAAAAAAGTATAAAAAAAATGCATTTTCATCGTATTCTGAGCTATTCTAAAAGTTTCAAATATTTAGTCACTCGGTAAGATAGTTAAAAATTAATTGCAAGAATTTTACTGGACACAGAAAAAAACATTAAAAAAAAAAAAACAAAAAAAAAAACAAGGAAGTAAGCTAATAAAAAGTTATTACAATAAGTTAAAACTAGAATGCCCTTGTCATAATTTGTTTTATCAAAGTAACCTTTATGGACTAGTCAGATCAAGCATTTTCTATTAATATCAGTTTTTAAAAGTCTTTGAACTATTTTCGTCTATAATGAAGAATTTAAAAGGGTTTTAGCCTGTCCCACCTTGCACTATTAGTGTATATTTTCGTGTTTAATGATAAATTAGGAAAAAGTTTTCTGGTAAGAAATTCTTTGTTATAAATTAAATAAAAAATATACTATTCCGAGATGTCCCAATAGAAATACAATAAGCTTTTATATGAAGCGGAGGTAACAAAATAATGGAACAATTTTTCTTATGTTTTCAAATTTAACAATTTCAATTTATATACACCTGTGACCTATACCTTCAATAGTACACAGATCAAATCAGATTTTTCAGAAATAGTACGGTTTGTCAAAAGTAGCCTTCAGAAGGTCCAATATTAATTTTAATATATCATGTATTAAATATTTCACTCCTATAATGCTTCCTCCGGTAAGCTCGGAAGCAAAAAATGGACATAATATCCTCTTTTGCAAGAAATCAGGGCAGTTTTTAAATACAAAAAGATACATCTTTTCGTTTGTGAAATTCATTATATAATATCACAACTCCAATAACTTCTCAATCACCTTTTTACAGTTCTTTGCATATTTTAATTTTAATTGACTGACGTGAAATAACCTCGTCAAGATGTCCCAAGAACGACCAGTATTATTATTATTATTATAAATTCTGTTCTATTTGGTCATTCAGTCCGTCATTCAATTTAATATTCTCCTGAATTTTAATTTATGTCTCATTCCATTAGTTTGTAATATTTGTAATTATTTGCATAGGTCCGCTTTCAGGACGGTCAAAGATTCGAGGGCGATGATTAAATGAATTCTTTAGAATAGTTTATTTCACCTATTTTGACATTGTATAGACCTACTCAGATGTTTAGTGCGAAAACTGTTTAAAGTTTTATATTCGAAAACACAAGGAAATTTTCACTCAGATGATTCAGCTCAGGAAACTTTGGGTCCTTATGACGTTTCTCTAAAGAAAAAAAAATATGGAAATAATCTCAAATGTTCACACGCTTTATATAGGTTTATAGTGCAAGAACATTATGACAATCCCTAAAGCCCAGTCAAAATCCTTTCTTTAACAACAGCCAATTCATTTCGAATTCACTAAACTGTCACGACAATTGATTCTCTACAAAACCTCATGTAAAACAGAAACCTCCCTCTCATTCAATTATGTAATTAGTGAGAGAAGAAATGAAACATCGTTAAGACTTAAAGATAAAAAAAATAGATAAAAGTGGGGAAAAAATCCTAGTATACAATAAAAAACATAAAGATTTCNATAATGATACTGAAAAAAGTTTCTGATTATAAACTATACCTAACTCATTCATACCATATTTAAAGCATTCATCACGTTACACATCATCAATTCGTTTCTATTCCGAGAATAATTCATAGAATGATATTGATGAAAATGTGAAGGAACAAAGAATCGACATAATTATTATAATTAAAAAGAAACTTGTTAGTGCTAAAAAGAACATTTTACTCTAAAAATAAAAAATAAAAAATGACAGAAAAACAATTTTTTAGTTAGATTCAAGAAATAAACAGTAAGTTGTGATGTAACTATAATTATAGTGGAAATAGATTAAGATAATAAACTATACTCATTCACACAAACATAGGTATAATTCATTTATCAAAAACACAATTTTTGGGGGTTGAATACTAGATACTAATTAATTATAAATGATTTGGCCCACAAATAAAATGATAGGTCTTAATAACTATAATTAAAAAATGAGCCAGTTCTCACTCTTATTAACAGAAATATTATAATATATATTATAAAGATGTGTGTGTGTGTGTGCATAAAATGGACGCTACCCAATTACTTTTGTTATGAGACCAAATTTAAGAGGAGAGACTTGTCTCCGCACACTACAGACCGACATTGTTTTTCTTTTTTTTTTGAACTCAAGAAAACCTCAAAACGTGTAAATCCATCAAAATACCCAAATCGAACACAATCACAATAATTTATCTGTATTCATACAACATATATGATAAAGTAAAAAAAGACGAGGTAAGAATTATGATAAGCTTTGAGGGAAAGCATCATAGAAAAATCGGTTCGAGACTTCTCAGACAAACTTTCTCATATACGAGTTAATAATTACATAGTAGTATATAGTGTTTACCATATACATACTAGTTTTCATGAGTACATTTAATTATTATTGAACATTTCATCAACATTTATCATAAAAATAACTTCTCTTGGGCGAGGAATCGAACCCGGACTCTCTCCGTCCACGTTTTAAGCATTTTTCTCAGGAACTAAATTTTTTCAGGGAAAACGGCATACATCGTAACATCCGGTTTTAAATGGACCACATTTTAGATTTTTTTTTAATCAAAGTCGTCGCAACCGTTTTTGAGAAATAATTTTTTTCACGTTTTTTCAGTTTTTGGGGGGTAGCGCCCCCGAATTTGCCCCATCACAATACTTTCTTTTTACATGAGAAAGTAAAAAAAGGATGCCTTTGTGGGAGAGGGTCATTGTGTGCAGTATAAGACGTTGAGGGAGTGTGTAATAATATAAGTATATACGTCTTTGAGAGAGATCGTCATTATATGTGTAACATAAGACTTTGAGGGAGTGTGTAATAATATAAGTATATACGTCTTTGAGAGAGATCGTCATTATATGTGAAACATAAGACTTTGAGGAAGAGCGTCATTGTGTGAAGCATAAAACTTTGAGGGAGAGCGCAATATCTATAGCATAAAACTTTGAGGGAGAGCGTCTTAATCCATAAAAAATAGCATCTAGGACAAAGTAAGCTTTCAGGGAATGCGTCGTTTTATATAGCATTAAGACTTTGAGGGAAAGCGTATTAATAAGTAGCATAAGACCTTGAGAGAGAGCGTAATAATAAATAGCAAAAGAATTTGAGGGAAAGCAGCAGAATTCAGATCAAATAGTTACAAGGACAAGGTAGGAATGATGATGGAGTGCTTCATGAAAATCAGCTTGTTGAGTTAAGCTTGATAATGTATATCAGGACTAATAAAGACCATGTGAAAGGGCCAAATAATATATAACAAGGCATAGTGGGGAAAAAATATGGAGTGGCGGTCTGATGCAGTTTTTCGAAGCTAGAGCACACAGGGTTGGGCCTTCGACAATCATTATGTGCAATAAAAACACGGATAATTTTAATTAGCATAATCTTAATCAGTATCTTATCAACTATTTGCACGTGAAATAATTCTAAATATAATTCTAAATCTACTCCAACTAAGACACACCATCTTTAGATTATAGATCACAAACTATATCTAATTTGAATATTTGTCATAATGTTTAGTAATTAGTTAAGAAATTAGAATTTGCTATAATTCTGAATATATTTGTTTGTATTATTTAAATGTTTGAGAGTTAACAGTGATCTTTAATTAGCTCAAAATTTTAAAATGAATTTAAAGTTGAACATTCGATTGTTGTGATTAGATTAATAAAATCTAGGTTAGATAATCTGAAAATGTTGTGGACTGTATGCAAAAAATAGTTTATTTCCTTATTTTTTTACTTGGAGTTGCAAGAATTCTAGTTCTGTCCTGGATTGTAGTATCTTTAATGATAAACTATTGTGTGTAGTCGGCTCGATATGAAAACGGTTTGAGTTATCTGGTTTACAGCTGAAGGCGTAGGTGGCACAACCATAGTAGGAACTTGAACAGCCGCAATCAACAGTAAATCCGGTCATATATTACAGCTTATACGCATTCACTGTATTTGTATATTTTTATAAGTACTGATAGTTATGGAGCAGAAAGTCAACGACCTGAAATAGTATGGCTTCAATGCGTAATGTACCTCATATTTTTTATCTGTATATAAGTTTACTAGAGTTATAAAGAAAGAAAAAAAAATCTTTATGAAATGTAGCTGTGAATGTGTTGTAGGATAAGAATTTATTAATGGACAGTAAGAGTTTTGTAGTTTTGATTCTCCGTCTTTCTAACATGGGAGGAAACATATAAGAAAGATTCTAAGCATTAAAATTTGTGATACTTGTCGCTATAAATTAGTTTTAATAAAGTTTTTATCCGTACGAAATTGCAATGCACAATAGTAAGAATAAAAATTCAATAACTAATGATCTGGGTTCGAGTCCTATAAAGTTAAGTCGTGATTAATACTGATGAACAAGTTGAGTAGATGTGTAAAGTGGCCGATACCCAACATAATGTAGTAACCAAATACTGTGTCCCATAACATAAAGTAAACCTAATGTTGTATTGATCAGTGCGCGCGCATAAAAAACGGTAAAACACTATAATTTGAGAATTTTGTGCATAAGTAAATCTTTTGGTCTTTTTAAGAATATGTGGGTGGCTAAGTCTGTCTGCGAGACATAGCTTGGCAATAGGCATTTGAAACAATAGGACAATAGGCCCTTTATGGTGGACATTGTGATTTTCATGATCCTGAGTACAAAATTAGGCAGTAAACCAAAAATCAAGTTGATGGAAGTTTGTCACTTAGTAGGTTAGTTATTCAAATATTACTCCAGATCAAAGTGGTCACCTATCATGAAAGGAGACCAATCATGAGATCAGGGTCATGAAAATCACACTGTCCACCATAAAGGGCGGAACATGGCCGCTCTCCGCCGGTTTGTTTTTATCAAATGCCTATTGCCAAACTATGTCCCGCAGACGAACTTAGCCGACCAAATATTCTTAAAGGGCACCAAAAGATTTTCTTAACACAAAATTCTGTTGGTCAGACCTTTTTTGCATCACCTCGGCTTTTACAACATTGTAAAATATTTATGATTTTAACTTGAGAATTGCCTAAGGAAACGTCACAATAGCGTAAAAATTAATGTTTTCATTCATTTTATACAAAACAGTCAAAAAAATAATATTAATTATTTAATTGTTATGTACAATCATTGAATAAAGGTAACTTAAATTAATAACGGCATTAAAACTATATGCAACCAATTTTAATAAATGCAAAGGCATTTATTTTAATCATTAAAAATCTACAGGAATAAAATCAAATCTACTTTTGTAGACTTCAAAAAAAAAAAAAAAAAAAAAAAAAAAAAAAAAAAAAAAAAAAAAAAAAAAAAAAAATCAAGGATTACACATTTTCGTGGTGAAGGGATGTGTAACCTTACAAAGCTTAATGCACCTTCCATGTCACATATAGTGTTAATATATATATTATACCACTTAATTGATTCTTTGGATACAAAAAATGTATACATCTATATTTATTATAAATCCTCTTATGAAGAACTTCATAATGTTTGTGTTGCTACTACAATACTTACCTTATCTAATAGAATACCGAATTACAAGCATTAAGCATATAATTAATTAGGAATAATTATATTATTAATAAATAAAAAATATAAAGAAGATAGTAAAGACACAATATAAAATTGTATTATAAATTATTAATCATATAAAATGCATGTTACTTTGGTTGCGTTTAGATTACATTGTTTCTTTAAGTGTTTTAACGTAAATAATTTATTCTAAAAATAATAAACTTAAATTAAACTAATAACATATATTATTTTAAAAAACGTGATTTATAAATTCAATATTTATAACTTGTAGTTATAATCAATTTAAAACTAAATTACAAATTACTTACCGACTCCCGTGATAAAATTCCGTACACTATTTACCAGTAGAGTAATTCAACTCCTCAATTACAAATGTTTAAATAATTAAACTGATAATTGAAGTATTAAATCCCTTTAATAATGCACTATTTGAATAAATATAATTCCTAGATAATCTATCTAACATGAAGAAAACGAACAATTTACAGATGGTATCGATGAATTGTGCTTATAAATGAGTTATTTATATTCCAGTCAAATTGCAAGTTGCTACCGCAAGTTCGTAAGTTATCAAATGAGGATATCCCTACCGTCGATACTTGCTTGATCTGGAGATCACTGGACCGGTTTCGGCTAAACGCTATCATCAGCAGAGTCGAAGTCTCTCCTAGCACTTAACACACTCATCGAGTCTACATGAGAGAATGAAGATGGTCATGTAGACTCGATGCTACGAGAGACTTCGACTCTCTGATGATGGCGTTTAGCCGAAACCGGTCCAGTGATCTCCAGATCAAGCAAGTATCGACGGTAGAGATATCCTCATTTGATATTTATATTCCATATAATAATTTTGTTGTCATATTTCATACAGCATTTTTTTAGGAATAAAGTATAATTAGCTTCATATTTTGCATAACTTTGGAATAAGTAGAACCGTAGTTTAAGTTGAATATGTGATAAGAACGACTTAATGACTCCCTCAAAAACCCAATTTTCAACACTATTTTTAAAACAGGAATCTTAAATAATTAACACCTAAAACAAATCATATAAATGATAATTGTAAATTAATTACAGTTATATAAGATATATACTTAATTTACATGACAAGTCTACAACCCTTATAATTAATAAATACCAACCCAGAAGCAAAAACAAACACTAAGATATTAAAATGACATTAATTCCATGTCTATATCTATTTTGCATTTATAAAAAAAAATAAAATAAAAATAAGTCAAATCTCGTTATTAAAATACATATTAATACATTACTAATTATTTATTATTATGACTATTTTTTTATGTTAGTTTATTAATTATTAATTTACTTAAGTTATTGCTCAAAACATCTGAAGCATATCAACATTGTAAATTATCTTTTAAATGTCATTTTTTTTTCAGATTAATTGTTGTTGTAGGTTATAAGTCGTACGATTTCACTTTCAATGATACCTGTCACAATTATAGTACGAAGCAGGTAGGTAAAACTCAGTGAAAAATTGATATAATTATAAATTCAAAAACAACTTACCAAGATTTCTATTTCCTTAGTTAACTTAAGTTCATTTGTTATTTTATTTTTCTTGTAACAGTTGAAACTGGCTTTATATAAATATGTTATTTAAAACTAGTTCCAGATTATTTTTTACAATATTTTTTTTCTTACAAAAGATACAGTTAATTAATTTTTAAATTCAATTTGCAAATTTAGCAGGATTTCTTGAAAGAAGAATAATTATCTTGGTTTAATTATACGCTTTTGTCGAAGACAATATATTAAGTGTAAGTTAATATTAGTAATTTAATCTTTTATAATACTTCTTTATCCATTTATATACAAAGGAATAAATATATAATCATTTTAAAAAAGCAGAAATCCAAAATTATAAAAACCTTGATAATATAAAGCGTCACTTAACTATAATTAGCTGTGACATGTAAACCATAAATATTTATTGAGCCGCGTGGACTATAATATTGGGTTATCATATAATTAACAATGAACAAACTTGGTTGTTAAGACAAAATATTCTTAACTATCTGTAACAGAATTTAATAGATTTTTGCTCAAATGCTTCTTAAAATATTATAATTTAAAATTAATGGTTATTAGTAGTTAAATAAATTTAATAATAATGTATTTTACAAATTTAATTTGGCAGCGGTTATAATTCAAGCAATTATTGGGGAAAAAACTTTAGGAGCTAAAATAGTAAAAATAGTCATTGTACGTTTACCACTATCACAAAATAAATAATCTAGGCACCTAAAAAAAAACACCATATACCTTAACAACACCTGTATTATACACACCTCATCACAAATTTAATTTCTATTTTCAAAATCCTGTTGTCTTATTATCCAACTTGACACCAGGTGGAGCATCCAAGTGGTACAACATTCATTGAATTGTAACATTCTATTAATAATTTGTATTTGTATGTTTTGTTACCTGACAACTTATATCACGATTATACTTATATCAATTATTATTAACCATGTTCAACGTGGAAATTCTACTAAGTATTTACTTAACATAACTATAGTGAAATAAAGTAAATTCCAAATTAATTTTTTTCCGCTTATTATTAAAAATAGCCCTAATAATGCCCACTTCTTGCGAATAAATATTAAAGAATAAATGAGATGTTATTTATAACTTAAAATTATTACTAATATTTTTTTTGAATAGATGGTCGACTCTATATCATAGTGATAAACAAGTACATAAATAGACAAGTTGTATACGTCGGGGAATGCTTTAATGCTTTTAATTAGTATTATTGGAGAATGTGGAGGAAGATTCGATAAGAATTAGAGCCCATAAGTGACGCATTGCTCACGAAAGACGTTGTCGAGAAAGCTAGAGCCTTAAAATGTTGAAGCTCAAAAAAATAATTCATAAGAAAAACCTTTATAGTTAAGGTGAATTGAACACTATTAAAATCGTTTTGTAAACAAACAAGTGCAGCCAGAATAGCATAAACTAAACTGAAAAAGAGAAGATGAGAGATGTAGGGAACTTGAGAGTGCATGCTTAGAGAAGTAAGGGGATGGTTATTCTTCCATGGACTTCTGCGCATGCTAATGACGCTTAGCCAGGCAGTCTCGTTTTTATCTGTCGTGAGTCGTTTAACATTTTTGAAAACCACCATCTTTCATTTTCTAAAAAACTAGTCGTCGATAATAATGAAATTTGGAAGGTAAGTCGTTATTAACTCTTTGTTGGTCTCATATTAATATATGAACCTATTCCGCCAATTTATTTTTCTTTCACATTAGCTTAGTTAACCTATAAACTCTATATCTTTAAACGGTACCAATTCGATTTTGAAGAAATTTGGATGCATTATTGAGAGTAGCCCATAGATGGTTTCATATTAATTTAACTGTCTGGCAGCGCATATTTAATATTGCTAAATTGATACTTTTATTCATGTAAAAAAAATAATTGTTTGACAATTAAAAAAAGGTAGAAAAAATTAAATAAATTAAACAATAATAGGTTGAAAAAGTAAAACATTATTAATGTGCGCAAAATGACGCAAGGAAGCGATTTGCCTCACTAATTGGCAGAATATAGTTTTTATTTATTTATTTGACTACATATGAAAATATACGTAAAAGGGAGAAGAAGGTGGTCAACACCTGGTGCTTGTGATCCGCCTAAGGCGAAGAAAATAAAAGGAGCAAAATTGATTAGTTGACTGTGAAGAATACTACAATAGCTTAATCAAAATACAAACAGGTTTTACTCATTTAATAATATTTTCCTGTTTGTAAAGACAGTTAAAATTAATATGCATGTGTCCCCATACGTTATATGGATATGTTTTCAATCAAAAATTACCTATTATCAGGCAAAAGTAAAATATAAGAATACGAGATAAAAAAAGTTATAATGTAAGCCTAACACCTGTTTGGTCAGGCTGAAAGCCCAGTTAGCAGGTTCTCTGAAGAAGAGGTCTCTGGTCCCTTACCACCTGATCAGCCAACTTGGTTGTCCCAAAGCGGAAAACCAAGTTGGTTTTTCCAAAGGTTACCTCAGGTGAGAAAACTTCGGTTTAGCCAAGCTTGCATGGAGAACTATGGTTCCTTCAAGCAAGCAAGGTGCTCACAATTTGTGGGTCAGTCGCCTGACCCAAAAATTGGTGGATCTGACACTTGGTTATCTGACCACTCAGTGTCAGATTGAATACAATAACAAAATGATTGAATATTATAACAAAATGGTTGAATACAATAACAAAATGATTTAATGCAATAAGATTTATTTTGATAAACTGGGTTAGTGATTTGGAGGTAGTGTTTCGGATTATTTTTTATTGAGATTGTGGATTTTCGGCCTTAAAATGATAATTAAGGCTCTCGATGCTCACTTATGCGTAAATGGTCAAATTATGATGTATATTGACTCTAAGGAAAGTTCATCCAGAAGTTAATTTTTACACTATGACCAATGTCTCAATAAGTTAACTTTACCGATGAAATCTATATAAGCAGCCTTTAGCAATTACTTCTCCCACATAAGCTGTGGTTGCATAGCGTAAAAGATAATGTTATACATTTTATATCACACAGACTTCCACATTAAACAGGTTAAACCGATTTATAAAAATAAATATTAAATTGAGGACAGAAGCAGGAATCAGCAACTAATTTAATCATAAAGCTTAAAAATACAACTCCAAAACTTGAATCATTTTCAGGTTATATTCGTTTCATCTGCTAATTGAAATAGACTGATTTAGAGATGGAAATAAATCGATCGAGTTGAGGAGAGAAGGCACTAATAACTTACATCAAACCAAACCAGAATCAACTAAGTAATGCGTCTCAAACCAAATCAATAATCTTCTTCCATCAAATATCTCATTTGATTTCACCGCTGCTGAAAATACGATGCGTTCAAAATCAACGAAATCGAATCCTTCCAGAAGCATTTGTACGCTTCCAAAAACATATTATGTCTTTTCAAATAACACTTATTCTTTTTGAAAACACGTTTAACGTCATTTTTTGTAATGCTTTCTTAAATGTAGCAATCAGAATTTTTTAAAATATAAATAAATGGGTGTAACAAAGTAAAAGAGNTCACCGCTGCAGAAAATATCGTGGATAATCTCGTGTTATTTCTCAGTTAATTCTTCTTGATGTTTATTGAAGCTTCCGAATCCACCGAAGAAGAAATTTATTAAATGTGGCGGAAACTGATTTTTGGCGACGTTTTGTTGAAAAGGCAAGCCGTCGCTTGCCGACAGACGTAACTCGATATCCTTTGGTTTAGATGATCTGAGATATGGCGGGTTCTTAGAGGATCTATATCTTATTTTAGAGTATGCTTCATTGGTTTCACCGCCAAAGGGTCATCTGCATTAATTAAAAAGAAAAAATCTATTTACAATGAAAAATGGCAATTATAATATGGCGATTATTACCCTCAAATTTATTCGCTAGTACATATATCTATTTATATTTAGAATTGAACATTTTTAACTGTAGCTAACCAACATCATAAAAAAGTTACTATTTTCTCCACATCATGTCATGGCAAATCATTGAATCAGAGATATTATTTTGTGCATTAATTCCACGTTTTATCGACTTTTTAATGTTTTTTCATCAAATAGAGAAAATCAGTTTACATTTGTCTAATTGATATTAGATAGATCTTAAGGTCTGAAATTATTAAACATTAATTTATTACCATATGGTTCGCTGGGGATAAGAGCTCCCATATATCATTTATATATACGATTTTAAAAGTAAATAGACTTCTATCGTCGAAATATAGTACTATAATGAATAAAAGTGAAAACCAAACTAGCTATACAAAAATTAAAATTAGGAGAATTAAGTCATTTAAGTCTAAGTCTGAGCATCAAGAATAAATTTTTGTTAGATTATGACGATGATAGAATGATTACAGCAGCGAGTCCTAAAGCCAGTAACACGATACCAATTTTCGAGACAATTGTAAATTGTCAGACGGCAGTTTACGGGCATTAAATTAAGAAAAAATACGTGTGGTGTCGCGGGACACCCGGTAGGAACGAAGTTCCTTACATTTTTCATTAAATATAAATTATAAAATTACATTACTAACTACTTATACATGGTGGAGTTAGAAAAGAGGCAAAATTAAAAGTAAGTAACTGTTTGTACCTAGCAGAGTTAAGGAAAAATTAAAAGAAAAGCATTATTTGCATCATTAAAGCAATCGTCTTAAAGAATATGTTTGTACGGATGTTGGATTAAAATAGGACTGTTTTCTACCTACCCGGCCTATAAAATATACCTCTTCCCTACTCTAAAGCTTCTGCTTGTATCAGGTTGAAATTTTACATGCCTGTTTCAATTGTACTTTAGACTATGTTTAAGAAGATTTATTAACATCGTTATACGTTAGAACGGAAGATATCGGTAAAAACGTCGTTTTCTTTATTTTAAACGTTTGAGTGTTGAGCGTGAACGCTTAGGCGGATAACGTTGTCCAACGAATTTAGCTTGGGCAGTGGTAAGATGAACATGTGTACCAAATTTCAACAAACTCGGTGATCTTTTACTTAAGTTATTGTCATCGGTTGATTTAATGACGGATTTTGCGTGACGGTGATTTTGGTCGTTTTTTCGGATTTACTCCCGGGCTCCAGAACGTGCCATAAGGAACTTCGTTCCAAAAAGTAAATTAAATTTATTGGCAGCATTTGAACAATTTTGTCCAATTATGAGGTAATCAGGGAATGCTTTAAGGAATGTAGAGATTCAATAAGAATCAGAGCTCGTAGGCGAGGCCTTACTCACATAAGACGCATTGAGAGCATTTAAAAGCAGCACATATTGGAGTGAGTAAGTTATAGGAAAAGCGTACTATTTCCCATAAAAAGTTAGAAATAAAAAAGCCACTCAGAATATTTTAAATTACTATTTATCCTCAACCTAACTCAAGTTGGTTTTTAAATATATATTACTTTAGTTTAAACTCTTTTATTGCGTTGGATCTTGGAGTTAATTATAATATAAAACTACATTCTACCATTTTTCAATTAACCAATCAATAAATTCTAATGAACAGTGAATAAACATTAACAACCATTTTGTAACTTGCATAATACAATAGGGTGTATTTTACGACTCGGTGTCCATTAAATTTAAAATAAAACTTAAATAGCCGATAATATTGATTTCACACGGATAAAGTTTAATAGCAGTGTGAAAACTAAGATTAAATTTAATTTTAAAATCTTACAAAATTCATTTTTTTTAGAAAAAAAAAAACTACAAAAAACATGCTTAAGGATCGTTAAAATAATTAGATACTTGTAATTTTTGAGTCTGGATATTAAAAAAAACAAAAACATAATATATATTTAACCTGCTATATAATAAAATATGACAAGAATTATTAAAATATTTTATAAAAAGGTGAGGATTATTTTTATTTTTTATAGTTAATTTTAATATTGCATGTTTTAAAGTTGCGTAAAATAATGCGAAACGAACCAAACAGGAAAAACTGGAACTTTAAAATACTGAAGCCTGAATCTACATTGATGGATTACAGAAGACGGTCTCGTAAATTTCAGAAAAAAATATGTACAATGTGCCTGTTATTACAGCGAATGTTAAAAAAAGGTAGAGCAAATATAAGAAATAATATTTTAAATAGAGGATCATGTGATATCTGTAACAATTAATGTACAAAAGGCAAGTATTATAGAAGGCTTCTCGGCTTTACGCTATTGCGTAAAGTACATGCAAATTGGTTGGCAAGCTGTAGGATGAAAATACAATTGTAAGTAACCCCAAGAACTAATATTTGTGTAAATTATTTTTATTTCATTTAAAAATAACTACTAAATAACTAACATTAATAAAATTCGCTTATCTGTCAAAAGCTCTAAAATATTTATACATATAAATACGAGTATACGTATTATATGCCTAATAAAGTTCTAAAGGCCCCCATACACGATTAAACATTTTGCGCTAACATGATGTTTGCACAAACCTTATGTCGCGCAAATTTTAAGTCATACACGTCAAACAACAAGTTTGCGCAAACACCTAACAGCCCCATACACGGTGATAATGTTTGCGCACACATTTTGATTGTGTGGGGGGCCTTTAAGTGAAGGTTATCAAAACATAACGCCAATCTAGCTAAGAATATGCTATAATAATAATCTTAAAATTATCTAATTGCAAAGATTTATAATTATGACATTATATTAATTGTATTTTGAGCTTGTTTATTGGTTCCTGGTATTCTGATTTTATTTGCTACTGATTTGTTTAAATATTCTTAGTCAATGTGTTTCTATATGATATCCTTCCCATTTTTATGGTTAAAGAGTAGCGAGATTTTGGTACATTATTTTTGGAATTGGGAATATAATTATGTTACAACATCAGAAGTCATTTACAATTAATTAAAATTAAATATTAATCTCACATCAAAGATTCATAGAATCAGAAAACTGTGTTTTTAGTAAATACTACTTTCTTTTTATGAATGACCTCGATCAAACGCTTGAAAAAATACATCTATGAAAATACATCTGGGAAAATATTATTTATTGGAACGAAGTTCCTTATGACACGGTCTGGAGCATGGGAGTAAATTGAAAAAAACGACCAAAATCACTGTCACGCAAAATCCGTCACGAAATCTACCGATGGCGATAACTTGTGTAAAAGTTGACCGAATTAGTTAGAAATTGGGACACATGTTTATTCTACCAATACCCAGGACAAGTTCGTTGGACAACGTCATCCGCCCAAGCGTTCACGCGCAACGCTCGCGTAAACGTTAGCTTTAAATTTAAAATTGGAATTTTTGGACGGGAAAAAATTCTAACTTCATCTATTCAATGAAACAAACAACTTTAATAAATCATTTTTTTAGTAAAACGAACACCGACACTACTATGAAGTGATAAAGATCGATAAATTTATTAAAGCGAACCAAAACGATTAAAATAAAGAAAACAACGTTTTTACCGATATCTTACGTTCTAACGTAACGATTTTAATGAAACTTTGTATGTTTTAAAA
>KZ651520.1:317388-351031 GCA_001010745.2 Gerris buenoi
TTAATTCAGTGACATATTGCATAGGTTGAAAGAATGAACTATTACATTATTTTCGCTTAAAGTATTACAAAACTTAATAATGTTTAAAACAGTCAAAATATATTTAGTTCTATTGCTTCATTGTAAACAGTATAGAAATAAAAACCTTGTCATATCGTAAATTAAGCCAATTTCTGGTCAAGCTAATTAAGCAAGAAACGAATTTCAGTGGTAATGGTGAAAAAGTACCGCATTCATTTACCAACGAAGTTATGCTTTAGCCAATTTGAGACCAACCTGGCGAATTATCTGCTCATTTAAGCCAAAAGTGAAAATAATCCTTAGAAGACAACTAATGAGGCAGAAAATTTGGCAGAAGGATACATCTCTGCATCTGACTCTTACAGGAGTAGTGAATAGCAGCTTAAGACACTAATCTTTATTAGCGCGGCGAGCAAAAACTTGCAATTACTCTGACAGCTAACCAGAGCTAAAAAGAATCAAGAGATACAAATTAATCTATATTTTACCTGATAAATCTTGCAAAACATTACACAATTTTGCAAATAAAAATCAAGACGAGTAATATGTAAATACGAGTTGTTTTAAAATTGATTAAATAAATAAATTGATTAAATAATTGAAATATACTTTTAAGAAATTAGCAAGTATTTAAGTTTGATTTCACAATCGACAGATATTTTATTTCAATATATCGTACAATATGGTCCCATATTTACATTAAATGAATAAGATAAATTATTCAAATTGATACACGCCTAATCGGATCTAATTATCTTATTATGGTTTTATTTATTTTAGAATGATTTTTTTTTTTAAATAAATAGCATAACATCAACGAATCCTTTCACTTTAATTTTTTTTCTGCTCTTCTACCGCTGGTTTAGAAGTTAAGCTCACAGAAGTACTTAATCCATAAACGTAGATAAGTAGTTTTTAAATACTATTGGCTCACAGAAATTGTGTGTAGGAGATTCGGATCCATATTGAAGATTAGGTAATTGTAATTGACACAGTTTTGAGTTTTTTTTAAAATAGGAGATATCATTTTCATTCGAGCAACATATACAACCATCCTAAAGTGGTCAATGTACTGAATATACTGCTTTTGTGATGTAATAAAAAAGGATTTAATTTTAATTTCCCTTGTAAGGTCATAAAGAATATTAAATTAATTGCTAATTATTTTGATTTATACGATATTAATGATGAAATAAAATTTCGATTTTACCGTTTAAGACGTCAAATTACTAAAAAGGAAATACATTTATTATGATTCAGTAACTATATAATTAATTATTAATTATTCGCAATCTTGAAGTTTAATTATTCTAAAGCTATGTGATATTGATACGGTAAACGAAGTACAAAAGCTATCAAACTTCCCGAATCATTAAAAAGGTACTTAAATAGTTTCATATTCTATGCGAAACAATATCTTTTTGCTAATTTGTAATTCAATAGATCATCGTTATGAATAAAGTTAATATGTTTAAAAAAATCTTCAAATAAGTTTCTGTTTGGCGCAAAAGTTTCGTTCAGGGCCCATTAAAATATAAAATGCATAGAAAATATAATAGAAAGCGCATGCGCGAAGTAAATGTCATCACTAAGCCACAAGTCACGCTAGAAAAGCACTTTTTTCCCCCTTTCCTTCTAAACGTACCAACGTATTTTTTTAAATTAAATAAAGCTACAAAAGTTAATTTTATCAGTTCAATGTAAACCACATAGTCAAATAATCGGTCCGATACAATTCAGACAAACTTTAATTTTGAGTCAAATTCGTCCAGGAATAGAAGCGAAACATCGAATTCACGATCTTTTAAGACTTGTTTATAACCAGATATTAGTTTCAATCAGTTAATTTATAAACATGATTTATGAAGTGCAATCAAGAGATCAAATAATTTGTTGATACGAATACAGTTGTATTGCAGAATAAAAACTATGACAGATGATGACCTTTTAACAGGGTCGAAACGTCTAAAATGAAACTGTTACTACGATCACACATCGTTTTGAAAGCGTTTCGGATCCAATTCGTTTTAAAAACGATCCGCGTTCTTACAACAAAAAATACAGGTGATCGAAATATTTGTTTTCGATATTTCATAACGGTGACGTCACGAGTAAAACCGTCTTTCTTGTTACCTAATAAGTCCGCGTATTTTTACATTTTTATTTACAAGTTATTAAAAGTTTCTACAGGTTCTTTATAATTTTAACTTTTGTTTAATAACGTGTTAGCAGTTTAAAAAAAGAAACGGAAGCTCACAAAAGTATAGAACTTGAAAAGTGGAAAAGAGTAAAATAACCTGATATCTTGATCCCCTCCACGACCTGTTCACACGAGCGTTTTGAATTCCAATTCCCCGATCCAATCACGTATTATTGGTGGAGCGGATCTAAACCGATACGATCCGTCGATCTCCGTTCATACAGCGTTTTGAACAAGCGGATCGTTTTCAAAACCGTTTCCAAAACGATGTGTGAACGTAGTATGTAATTACGTTTTATTATACTCGTACCTCCTCAGCCATCCATTACTTGCATACGAGTAGAATAAAGTTCCAAAATATATCGGTCAAAACAACTGACATACATATCTGTACAAATTGCAACCGGAATTTGGAACTAAGATAAACTATACAATTGAAGTTATTTCCCCCAAGCAAGTGCTAGTAGCCTGATATCAGAGAACACGGCCGCGAGGACGAAGAAGAACGACTTGGACGACAACATCGCCTCTCACATGAGTGCCGTAAACTCAACATGGTCCAGAGCTGTGGCAATCACTAAGGATATAACAGCCTGGAAGTCGTTTTGTAAAGCCTCTACATAGCAAGGAAGAAGAGACCAGGATTAAGATTTAAGAATAAGTTATTTACCACAAAGGATACCAGCATCGAAACCAATTTTATACCTGTATCGGTTGAATCGTCACTTATTAGCAACCCGCTTCACCTTCATTTTAGTGCATTTATCACTCTATCAGTGTTTTGACCACAAGCAAATTAAATGATAAAATAATTTTAGGTCCAGTCTTCTAATATGGAAGTGATTATAATTACACAATTTGTGTTATTGAGAGACACCAAGGGATGTGCCACGCAAGCGTGACATATAGGAACTGTTCTAACATCAGATGTAGTATAGAATATTATTTATTGTTATGTTTTGCAACTGTCACTTTGAGATGTCAGGATTTGTTTTTGTTTTTGAAAATAAACGAGTGTGAGTTTAAGACCAAACTTTGTATTATGCTACATTTTGGCGACGAGGATGAAAGGAAGAGGAAAGAAGCAAAATGGAAGTGGTAGATCGGACGGCCCCGCTAAGAGAGGAAACAAAAAGAACGCGGAAAAGGAAGATGGGTCAGACGAGGAAGAGTCAGGGAGCGAAGCCCCTATTACATCGAAGAGGCGGTCAAATAGACATCGCGACAGTGCTACTAGTTCAGGTAGTATAAGCCTAACACATAACCAGGGTGCCCAAACCGACGAGGGGAGAGCACGGGAATCTTCGCGGTGTCTAGGATCATTTCTAAAAGACTTTAAGTTTAATTCTTTTGATCAAGCAAGTGAAGAGTGGGAGTATTATAT
Organism: Gerris buenoi; assembly: GCA_001010745.2. Lineage (NCBI taxonomy): Eukaryota > Metazoa > Arthropoda > Insecta > Hemiptera > Gerridae > Gerris > Gerris buenoi. The sequence goes on from KZ651520.1 coordinate 320,994, forward strand.
ATCACGTTTTGAAACGGAATTATTGATTTACGGGTTGGACAAACAGGATGAGACGCAGGCGAAATCAATTTTGCTTCTTTCAAAAATAGGTTCGGTTTCATATAAATTATTGTTAGATCATTTTCGACCAGTAGATATAAATTTAGTAAAGTATGAGGAGCTTAAGGCGGTTCTTAACAACTTTTACGGAAAAAAGGTTTTTATTCAAGGGGAAAGAAGAGAATTTGCATTAAGATTTCAGAAACAAACCGAACCTGTATTTGAGTATATAAATTCATTAAGGTCAATTGCAGGACGTTGTGAGTTTGGAAAAACGTTGGAGGAGAGACTTAGGGATCAAATATTCGTAGGATTAGTCAATTCAGAATGGCAGCACGAATTAATCAAACAGTTTCCAACAAATAGCGCCACACTTAGGGATGTAGAGGCAGCAGCTTTACGGCTAGAACAGGCGTCTACACAGTTAAATCGTCTAAAACTAATGGAAGCAAGTTTGGGGAGTTGCAGGCAGGGGACAGTGTTAAATGTTCAAGAACAGAAAAAGCTACCTTTTCAACAGGCAAAGGGTAAATCTAATAGGGAACAGAAAGTGTTGTACAGGGGTACAGACTGTTTATGTTGCGGATTTAGAAAACATCAGGGAACCGAACGATGTCCCGCTAGTGGGCAACGCTGTTTAGCGTGCCAGAAAGAAAATCATTTTGCGAGGGTGTGTGTTGCAAAGGGTAGGGCGGTAATTCGTTACAGTGATAGGAAGGTCAGAGCATTAGGAGAAGAGTCAGGGGAAGATAACTCTGATTTAGAGAGTAGCTCTGCGGAAAAAAGAATCATAATAAGGATGTTAAGAGAGTGCACGACTAAAAATAAACCTAGTAAGGTAATGTTGGATGTGGAAATTAATAACATAAAAACATCCATGTTATATGACCCGGGAGCCTCGTCTTCAGTGATAGATGAAAGGTTGTGGAAAAAAATTGGAAGACCTTTCTTGAAACCGACGCCGAAATTGGTTGCATACACCGGATTACCTCTAGAAACTAAAGGGAAGGCACTGGTAAGGGTCAAAACTTTTGGTAAAGAGAAAACACTTACGGTTACGGTTATAAAAACAGAAGATATTCCTTTATTTGGATTGTATTTATTGGCATTTATTGGCACGAAATTCACCATAAAAACAGATCACAAACCGTTAGAGTATATTTTAGGTCCAAACAGGGAGATTCCAAAGACGACTTCTAATCGGCTTGCAAGGTGGGCTTTGTTTATGTCTGGTTATAATTTTACAATTAATTAATTGTACAATTAATTAATTATACAATTAATTAATTAATAATACAATTAATTACACAAAATGCTCATTCAAAATGGCTAGAGGTTGTTCCATCAAATTCAATGACAACAGCACATACAGTCTCAGCATTAAGGGAAATATTCTGTCGTTTTGGGTTGCCAATTAGTATAGTGTCGGACAATGGCCTACAGTTTGCCTCTGGGGAATTCAAAGAGTTCTGCGAGAATAATAACATCAGGCACATAAGAACAGCTCCATATCATCCAAGATCCAACGGTCTTGCAGAAAGGTTCGTGAGAACATTTAAGGATAGACTAAAAATTAATAAGAAAGCGGGACTAAATGTTGATGTTGGGCTTCAAGCGTTTTTGTTGTCATATAGAAACACACCAAACAGGGCTACGGGGAAAGCGCCTGCAGAGATGATTTTCGGAAAGCGATTAACTACAAGATTAGAATTGTTAAAGCCTGACGTACTAAGAAACATGGATGAAGAGATAGTGAGGCAAAAGGAATATCATGGCCGGACGAAAGGATCGAAAATGAAGGAATTTGAAACTGGAGAAAATGTATGGGTGCTTAAAAAGGATGGAAAAGGGTACGAAGCAGGAAAAATAGAAGAACGTACAGGAGAGCTTTCCTACAAAGTACGCCGAGATGGAAAGGAAGCACACCGACCAATTACGCAAGGGTTCCTTTTCTTAAAAAAAAATTATTTTGTATTTTTGTGTTCTTGTTAGACTTTTTTTTAAAAGGGGGGAGAAATGTAGTATAGAATATTATTTATTGTTATGTTTTGCAACTGTCACTTTGAGATGTCAGGATTTGTTTTTGTTTTTGAAAATAAACCAGTGTGAGTTTAAGCCCAAACTTTGTATTATGCTACATCAGACATTACGTCAAAAAGACGTTGGCTCGGCATTAAGCCATGCCCTGATTAAGAACATCAGATATTGGGCTTATCAGAGACGAGCGTGCTCTCACACCCCCATTCTTCTCACTAACACAAATTGTATAACCTTATTGCAGAGTGCAAAAATACGGTATTACATTGCTGATGTGTTTTGCCAGCCTAGCAAGAACAATTCATATGTTTCTGTGTCCCTTGGTGTCTCTCACTAACACAAATTGTGTACCTTATTGCAGTGTGCAAAAATACGGTATTACATTGCTGATTATAATTACGTATTTTATGTCAGCTATCTACTACATTAAACCTGCATTGTAGTTTGATTACGTCCAACGTGTATATACTTGCCTTTACTAATATTTTAATTGGCCAATATCACAGCATTATAATAGAGAGGTTTACCTTAAATATTTAAATTGCATCATATATCGAGTTGGCTAAATGAAGTTAAATGATAAAGCCATTTTTCTTAAAGGGCATTTATTTTTTTTATTTTTTCAATATGGACTGATTACTCCGCTTTTTCTTACTAGCATCCCTCTAAAGAGTTCTCTACTTCATTACACCAGCAGCAAATAGCAAAGCAAAAAAAAACACATTCTAGATGTTACTCGTATTAAAAAGACCAAACGTTTTCTAAAAATGGTCAAAGAAAAAAAAAGAAACATTATTAAAGAGTTCGTGTATGTAAGATGCCCTTCTCATATTAGAGAGTGTAACAGATGGCAGGCTATTAAGATATGTTGGAATTGGAAGGAGAGGGAAGGGAATGCCATATCGTCTAGATGCCCTGAGGGGGCACGAGCCTCCCGCACTTAAAGACACCCAACTGAACCCATAAGCTGAAATATCTAAAGAGATACACCTAGCCGCCAACCGACCTATCCCTAATGAAATCTTGATATCAAACCGTGTTAATCACTCTAAGCTACAACTTAGAACTTATCTTTTCTCTTTATGCATGAAGGAAGCCTTCTAAAAGACTTCCTTACATATCATCTCGAGAGCTTAATAAATCACTCCGTTCCCTTAATCGATACCTTCTCGAGCTTTAACTTTGAATCCTTGAACCAAATCTTTATTTGTTGGGTAGAAGTAACAGATACATACGTTTAACAAGCAAAAAAGTTAAGCTAATAGTATTTCCTTCTTAACCCCTTTTCCTGTTAATAATACCGAGAAGGTGATGTATTTAGCGCTTTCTTATACTCCGCCCATTGATCTTAAAAATAGAATGTTAAAGTTAAAGCATATTAACGAGAGAAACAAACAACTTTGGTCTAAAAGAAGGTTACAGTCATTTGCATACATTTATGCATTAATGATGTAGTAATACGGTGACGCAAATACATGATTGATAAAGAAAAATTTCGTCGAATAAAACGACTCATAAAGATCATGATTATAGGCGTTTCAAAAGAAGAATTCAACCGTCAAACGCTACGACAATATCACTTAACTTAGTCTAACATGCTTATTATTATCTCGGTCCTAGATCCTAGGAACTTTTGCCCCAATATGTGGAGCTAAAATTTATTTCTTGACTTTGTCCCGGGTTATTTTTCTGAACCTGTATGCCAAATTTTCGTCAAAATCGGTCCAGTACTTTATAGGCTCCACGCGTCTGTACAGATGACAGACAGTCATTTATTAAAACCAATGTTTTGGACTCAGGGGTCCTTAAAATGTGGAAATACATCAAAACGCGAATCATTTGCATTGAATTTACGCTTTATCTACTCTACTGTACAAATCTACTGGCTGTACAAAAAATCGGTACTTCATATTATTCCCTTTTCACACACTCCTTTGAGATAATGATAATACGGGAATTAAATAAATTATAATAAAGTAACTATTTTACTAGAATGTCAAAAGAATTAAAAGCGAACAAAAGATTAAATATATACTACAAAATAGCTATATCTCAAACAAGTAAAGTTAAATAAGACATTATATGATTGAATACATTTAAATTTTAAATAAATATGTGGCAAATTTAAATAATGGGTAAATTATAAACAATTTCTTATAAAATATTGGATAGACCTACCAACTAATAAGACACGAGACCAAAAGCCAAAAATGTTCCCAGATTTCTGAAACGGACTTCTGTCCAAGAACTTTTGAAATCGGATACATAAAAAGTGTTCGTTCTTCAGAACGATCACAATACTTTCGTAAGCTCAGAGGCAAAATATATACTGCACTTACGCGTCGAAAGTTTGACAAGCGAACAATACACACGTGTGACCAACGATAACCCAATATAGTATAGCCATAGCCTACATACTAAAGATGAAAATTTGTTCCTTAAATTGTTTTCGAGAAAAAGTAGTTCACTTCAAAAATGACTGCTAGTTCTTATACCACTTTCAATGATATTAAATTATTATTTATTTTTTTTTAGTACAAGGTGTTAACTTTAAAAATTACCAAGAGTAAACTACTGTAATTTTTTACGGTAACAATTATATTCAATCAATGTGTCCATTATTTAACCACGTCTAAGATGTGGTGTGTTTTGCTATTAACAAAAGCGCTTAAAAAATAAGGAAGTTATTAACTCTAAATACACTTTCAAGCAAAGTCAAGTGCTAAAAGTGAAATTAAAAATTTGATTTATACCTATATTGAAATAAGAATGAAATAGGATCAATTAAAGAGATTAAACGAGATCGTATTTAGGTTATCTAGTTCTTAATTCATTGTCAGTTGATAAATGAATAAAAGTGAAACTTTTGATTTATTTAAAGACAATACTCGGATACAGAACTAATCAATAACTACATATCTAACATTCATCGATCAAATAAAAAACAATATTTAAATTCATAAGACTTGGACAGACCATAAATTGGATATTAAGTTTTTTTTTGGGGCGCTGAAAGGAAAAATCTTATATTCAAAATTTGCAAATCAATTATTTCTATGGTTAATTTAGATAGGTGTTGCGTGATTAAAAAAAAATCAACTGATGATAAAGTAGAGACTAGTAAAACTACCATTTATTATTCGGGCATATGTATATATTTCATAAAACTGCTTATCGTCGATACATTTGAACCGCTTTACATGCCTATATATGCGGTGAAAATAATTACAACTAAATTTGGTTATTTGTTATATATACGTAAAAGTATGTAGCTTTTGAATGTAAGTTTTGATAGTTATACCCTTCCTAGATATTTTTTTTTTTTTTCTTCTTCTTTTTTATAAAATACTTTAAATATGAAACTTATTATAACAATTATAAGGTTACTCCGCTTATCAAACTAGAATCTTTTACTAAAGGAAATAAGTTGTTAGATGTAAGCAGATAAAAATTCTCTTCGTAAGTAGGAATTCAATCAAAAATCTAATGTTATATGCTCAAATTCAATCAGAAATATACAACCAAAATAGTCTGCCAATTAGTGTGGCACATAGCTTCCTGATTCGAATACTTTAGTGATTTTATTTTTTTACATCCTATTATTGTAAAATTGATTTAATCCTCCGTTATTAAAATCTGTCAAAATTGATTTGATATGTTACATGAATAGTATCCATTTATCAAAAATTAAAGAGAAAAGACGGTTTAAATTATTCAGGGGCTATCTAAGAGCTACTTTCGACAAAAATCCAAATTTAAAAAAATCAGATAAGTAGTTTTGAAAACATAGGTAAAAATAAATGTCAATGTGACGAACAATGGGCTAGGGCTAATTATCACCTATCAACCAAATTTCGTACCAAAACACTTATAGTGTTTAGACATATATGTTGGTTAGCAAAAGTTGAACGACAGACAGAGGCGGAATCAAAGTATTCCCTGATGTCTGAAAAGGATTTCGGTCTTGGAATTTTTTTAATCGGAAACATGTTTTCCATTTTTAAAACAATTACATAGCTTCCGTTACCTTTAGTATGCTCGGAAGCAAAAACAAACTTTACAGTTTATAGTACAAATAACAAGTAAATTTAGATATCAACTCCTAAAATTCACCAAATACTCTTCGTTTTCTGACGGATTTCATTGTACGCCATAATATTTCATACTACATACTAATGAACAATATAATAATATTCAGCAAATATATTTTATAAAGTAGATGAATGAAAATATGCCATATGATGCAATTTGTAATTCAATCGCGATTAAACCAGTTATCCGGACCTAATTAAATTGGTGCTACCTGTCATTAACTGTTTACTCACTTTACTTCTGATACAGTCAGATCGAACGATCTTAAAAAATTTCACAATAATACCACAATCATTTTGATAAATTAAGTTATTTAGTTGGCTATTTAAAGGTAGAATTTTAATCTGGTGGTCAAAAGAAATAAAGAAATATACTTCTCGCGTTTTAATTATGTTAGGCAATGTTTACAGCAAACTTTTTAAATCAGTTAACTTATATCCTATTCAATTTATTCAGGTTCTTAAGGATTAGCAAAGCAGATGTTGCAGTAAAATAAGTTGGTAATATGTTAAACAACACTTTCCTTCTTAGGTGAAGAGAGAACAAAAAAAATCTTAAAGGACAGGATAGATCGATTCCTTTTTCTAAGTATCCTCTTTATAAGGATAAACACCTTAAACGTATAAATAAAGACGGAGTGAGAAAGCGAGGAGAAATGCTCTAAACAAAATAAGGACTCGGGGCCGATCTCGAAGGGGGGTATGAGGATCGAGGATCGTGCGCTCCAGGTATGGTACTGGACACGGGTAATGCACTGCGGACGCCGCTTCTACCCTTTGGGATGCATTCAACATGCAGATTTATGTAAATCTATCGGGAAGGTTCTCCCCACCTGGAGTACAACAGAGAGAGAAAAAAGTTCACTCTCAAGAGGCAAAAGAACCCTTGAAAGATTTATCTACTGCTACCAGTCGACACCTCCCGTCTCCATCATTAGTTGCTTTTTTCTTTTCTTATTCCCGGATGATTTTCAACGTCCATACTTAAAGCAATCACCATTAAGAGGGGGTTGATTTCAATAAGAAATTATACCGTATTCTATATCAACCTATTTAAAAATAACCACAAACTTTTTCATCGTTAAGGTTCCCTTTTGAGAAAGTAAAAAAAAAAACAAGAACAAACTGCATAAGAAAAGAAGGCTATAAATATCAAAGAGTATGATACGTTTTTAATTCAATAATTAGCGGTGCTATTAAATCAAACGTCGGGCACAGATTAAACACGCTTCTAGAGGTCTGTAAATGAACACGACTGTTTCTAAATATATATTCTAGTTTAATGGGATCCGGTTGACCTCACAGTTAATATACCGTCTACCGGAGCCACTATTTTACATGTACCTTGACGTAGCTTTTTATTAATTTAAAAAAGAAGCTTTATTTAATTTGAATACTATTCATTGAGTCCACCTTTTCATTCATTTGCTTATCTTCCCTCATTTGAATATCTTCTTATTTTTCATTCATTTGATTGCTTTCTTACCCATTTACTAATCCCATATTATTTATTGATTTTTTTTTACAGATGCACTTTTCTCTACTTTTATAAGCCACTCTAATATTCCGTACACATTAATGTCTTTGGCAAATTATCACTGTCCAACACATATCTTAGATATAAGTATTACACTCAACTATATTCAAAAACCCTTCCTTATTTATAAGTTTATATCTAAACAAACATCAGACCACCAACATACTTAGAGCTGTCTTTCGTAGCAGTAAATTTAGTATCATCAGTACGTCAGTACCACATCTTTTAAACTACCTCGATTTTTCTTTAACTTCCTTCGCTATTCTTTCTACTAATTTGATTTAAGGTTGGGAGCTAAGCATCTTAATTTTTTATGATCCCTGATGACAACAAATAACAAATACAAACAAATCTTTATCAATGTGGGGATAATATGAATTGTCTCTCAACGTAAATTCGATTTATTTTAATTATCAAAATGTTCAGTTTGATAAATAATGCAGTTCAGCATTCATAAAGCATCATCAGTGCCCAAGAACAAACAATAGGTAATGTAATAAACCAAGTAAAAAATAGCAAAAACCTAAATCATATTTCATATTTGATACAATAATTAAATCTATAAAAAAATCATAAGGAAAATGTTCATAATATCTCTTTAAAGAAACCTCCATAAAAGCTACCATATCTAACACCTATCATTGTAAAGAAAAAAATACTGTCTTTCTCTTTCCACGTAAAATAATAAGGATGATGGCTTTATGAAAGCCGGAAGCTGCTTTGATAAATAAACAAGAATTATTTTACTCGGGGTGACAGTTTATTTACATTCATTAAGATGACCTCCATCAAGGCTCATATTCCTGAAGAACCTATCATTGTTTTATATTTCTTATGCAAAATAATTCTATTATATGGCTTATTATTATTACACAACTCACTAGTTTTATAAATATCTCCAATCTATTTATAACTTTGAAATAGAAATTAAATAAATCAATTTAAACTTTATCTCATATTTCCCCCCAAAAACGTATCAGAATTATTATAGCTAATTATAAAAAATTAAAAAACAAACAAATCCGTCAAGTACTTGCCAGCAAGTTACTAAAAGGGTTTCTTCGGTCATAAGAATTCATTATAATTATTATTTATTTTTTTAAACAAAAATATGTATTTTTCATTTTTAAGAACCAAGGTGCACATATATTATTATCCTTTACTATCTCCGGTATGCACTTATTGAATTCATTTAGGGGTAAAATGGCCGCCATTTCGGAAACACGATACATTTTTGTGAACCAAATTTCAATACCTTTAAGATGATACCAATCTTCGATTTTTCAAAACACAAAACTTGTATGTATTGCGTTTTTTGGAAACGCAATACGTATTTGTAATCTACATTTCGATACCTTTGAAATGATACCCAACTTGAAAATTACAAAAAATATAAAATATTGCGATCTATTCGCAATTCATCAGATCGTAGAAATTTGGAGTGTTTATGTTCGCAATAGGTTTTCTGTTTTTGGGCAAAAAAGTTTAACTTATATATCAAAATTCAAGTCTATAGCTTCAGTAGCTCGGGAGATATACTCCAAGATGCGACGGACGAACTACCAAAAGCATAAGGGTTTCTAGGACGACATCGAAACCCTAACAACAAAAAGACGATGCAATGTTTCTAAAATTTACCCTTCTACTTTTCATCAAAAATCAATAATTTAATTTCACAATAAATTAAAATGAGTTGAGTAGTGATGGGTGTTTTAAGGTGTCAATTAAATTAAAGTTTAATTCATGTTTCTGTGAGACGTATCGACCATAAATTAAAATTAAGGAAATCTCTTAATAAAAATGTATCTAATACTTTTAATACAAATATTTTAGAAGAACTATAATTAATTTGATTAGTTATGGGAAATAATCTATATTTCGAAACAAGAGTGAAAATATTCCATTTAAAAATCGATATAAGAAAATATGACTTTGTTATCTCAGACTGATATTGTATTTTACTACTTCTTTTTTGCTTCCAAGCTTACTGAAGGTAGCGGAAGCATTGTGATAATTCTAAAGAACGAAATTTTTGTCTCTGAATTTACAAATAATTCCAGGACAAAAATCATTTTTAGATTTCAGGAAATATTTTTGGCCCCGTGTCTGTCTGTAAGCAGATCTATGTTCGTCAACATTTATATACCAAGCACCATATTTTAAAAATTGCTTGGCAAACAATTTTTGTGATATTTAGATGATACGAAATTAGCCCATTGGTTATTAATTTAAACCTTTAACGCAGTGGTTTCTTCCACGAGAGCACAGATATAGTTTTATTAACACCTATACCTCTAAAAGTCCTTATCTAATAAAAAAAAAAAAAAATGTTTTTGTTGTAGAAAATTGCTCTTAGCTGCTGATCCTGATTAAAGAGAGTTGCGAGGAAACTGTGTGCCACACTAATTGGCCGATTTTTTTTTTTTTTTTCTTTTTTTTACAATCGAGGGGGTGGTTTTGCAGACTTCCATCTGTACAATCTTTTCTTTAAAAGAATAAATTGGAAATACCTTGAATTCAATTTACAAGAAATAATAGTTTGTTTAAAACTATGTCCTTAAAATCAAATCACATTTTTAATAGGTTCCTTCGAATTATTTTAATTTCAGGGTCTTGGGATTATCAGGTAGTTTCTTAAATGCAATTTTCTGTATCATTAAGAGATCATCAACAATTCAGTTTGTGTTCTGTTCACCTTAATATAGCTTTGCATTAAATAGCATGAACTTTCTTTTAAATTTAGTCTCAATGCTACTGATTCGGCAACAGGAGGCAAGCCCAAATAAGAATATATAAATATTTTTTAACGGAATATCCTTGTATTAAAGTTTATTCAAATCAACCATAGTTATATCCGTAAGTTTGACTGTCGATTTATTAACTTGTTTAGAACTCACTGCTTTACTATAAATATTTTTACCTATCAAGAAAATAATTTAAAATAACAATGCTAGTTACTTATATATAGCATGAAGCACTTTGTTGAATGCATTAAGATTCGTCTAATTAATTTAGATGGCCTCAACACTACTGACACATCAATAAAATTCTGGCATCAAGAACAAATAAATCTTTATCAACAAACAATCCTTGTGTTATACATTATACATATGCAAATCGAGTCAATCATCCTTCGGCTTATTGTACTACTTACTTAAAATTTATTACTTTAATATAAATAAATCCAATCTATTTATAACTTAGATATAAATCATTAAAATTAACAATGCTTGCTTACGGAAAAGATGATGATACATTTAATTCGCCGAAAACCACCATTAAATTCTTCGAAAACCATCATTAAATTAGAAAAAGGTGGCTAAATTGAATTCTTGTTAACAAGAGCACTAAGATGGAATCGTCAGATCCGGTCAACGGGTAACACAACATTTATCTACATCCTGTTACGCCCTGTTTACCATTGGCAGGATACAGAAGATGGTGAGTAGCGCACGTGCATACGTACTTAATGTATTCAGCAGAATGTCGTTTGTTATTTACAAGTTAAATTGGCACAGGGGCTATAAGATCAGACAAGTCGTTGTCGAGAGTTAAAGGCTACTTCTGCCGGATTTCATAAGTAGGTGTCGGATTGGCAGGCAGAGTGAGAAGCCTTTGTCCTGATGTGATTTATAACTGTACGATTGGATTTTTTTACTATCTCCGAACTACTCAAAGTCAGATGTTCGATCTTCCGAGACAATATTTAATGGTTTATTTAAGTTCTCAGTCTCCTTTGTTCTATTCCATTTATAATATTATATAATTTATATATATATGTCCATACTTAAANTTTTATATATATATTGTTGTAAAATTCATTCAATTTCTGATAAGTGAGTTCTTGGGTAAAAGATGTTGTGGTATTTCTTTTTTATACTGAGTTAGAAGCTAAACGTCGGACATCACATTTCATTTGACAATAAAACACCTTTCATGCAACCTTGTTCAATAGTTTGTCATCATTCAATACCGCGTAAAACTTCCCACTTATAACACTCGAGATGAATCTTACACACCGACAATAACCACGTTAAAGTTGAATTAAAAAACGAACGAGTATACGTATTTAAAAAAAACATTGAACTTTAAAAAGTGAAGGAATTGAATAAACAATCACTTCCAAATAGCGAGCGAATATATTCACTTAAACCGTAATTATTATATACAAATGTAGTCACCAATTTTGACAATACAGTTGTAATCATCAATTTACCATTTAGAGTCTCTAGTAAATTTTCAATTCAGTTTTTCTGAATATATATGAAATATACTCAACATAACTAACATGATTTGTAAGTAGAATATTAGATGTCCCTATTTATTTAATTCTTATATTTAGGTAGGTCAAATAGGGTATAAGTAGTAAGAGTTAACAACTCATGGTGGGTAAAAACGGGACATAATCATGCCTAAAAAACCCATCATAAGTAATGATCTTGATGTTTTTAATAATTTTCAATGTTTAAAAAAGTTAAGCCTTCATTTTTATAAAAATCTTATTTTAAAAAAATTTTGTTAACTATATGCAATGATGTTTTAGGCATGATTATGTCCCGGAGGGGGACGAAATATAGCCAGTTTCTACCCACAATGAGTTGTTAACTCTTGCTACTTATAACATGTTTTGTTAAATCAAACTATCTAAGTAAAAAGTTACACGACGTATAATGTTGCTGAACAATAATTTTGATGTTGGGTCAAAAATAGAAGTGGTCCAAAAATAAAATAGTTGGTTGCTCGACCATTTTAGAAAAAATTTATATTTTCCCTGTTGTTTCCCTCATATTTAAGGTGTTCAAAACAATACTTAAAAAAAAATAATCTTAAACCGTTTAGGAGTGGCGGCCATTTTTGATTTCCTTCGCACGCTAATATTTGTGTTTTTGGGCATTTACGTCAACGCTCATATCTCCTAAACTATTTATCCTAGAAGGCTGAAACAAAAACCAAATTAAAGGTTATTTCTCAGTGTTTAAATTAGCTTATGTCCATATTTCACCTAGTAATTTATCTTCCATGAGAAAACTTCACCTAAAGTTGGATATCAAAATCAAGAAAATTTCACTTTTCGGCAATTTTTTTCTGAAGGAAGGAGTGATATATACAGCTTGATATTTTTTATGTGAATAGGCATATATCAGTAGCATTACCCAAAAAAATATCAATGGTAAAACTTGAATACTTTTATTTTAATAAATTTTTGAAAATTTGCCATTTTTGGGCCTCTATATCTCCGATGGGGCTGGATCGAAAATTCTGAAATTTGCACAACTTACAGGCCTCTTGTATTAGGTCAACCGGAATAAAAAATCATTTTGTATATTTGGGTAGCAAAAAAGTTATGCAAGCTCAAAAATGAAGAAAAAAGCTACGTGATAAAGTCGTTTCTACACGCTTTAGGGCTGATCGAAATTTGATTTTTTGATGTAAATTTGTTTTATTTCCATGATTCAATTGGTTTTACATAGCCTGGATTCGTTAAATTCAAATATATGTTTTTTTTTAATTTTTTTATAGCCCTGCTATTAAAAATCACTTTAAAAAAAATTGCAGATGTGTATAATAATCACATTCATATCGTAATTATTTTGTAACATTGAATAAAAATATGTCAATTCTTATCTTGTGCAACTGTAGGCCTATTTTACATTTTTTTCAAAGTATTATTAATAGCAATGCTAACTGAAGTCCAAAGTTTGGATCAACATATGGTGAAGATGGCAAAACATTGAAAAACGCTTTCAAGTCTCAGACAGTTGGAGTTAATTTAAATAACTAGGTAGTACTGTAAACTAATTTTTATTAGTTTTATAATATGAACATACAATAGATTTATGATTATTATCCCCTTAAAACTAATTAATTAAAAATTAACCCCAATTATAACAACTGCCCTTTTCAACAGCAACAGACTGAGGCTTAGAGGCACTCTGCAATGTTAGTATTTTTAATAGCAAGGCTATAAAAAATTTAAAATAACATATATTTGAATTTAACGAATCCAGGCTATGTCAAACCAATTGAATAATGGAAATAAAACAAATTTACATCAAAAAAATAAATGTCGATCAGCCATAAAGCGTGTAGAAACGACTTTATCACGTAGCTTTTTTCTTCATTTTTGAGCTTGCATAACTTTTTTGCTACCCAAATATACAAAATGATTTTTTATTCCGGTTGACCTAATACAAGAGGCCTGTAAGTTGTGCAAATTTCAGAATTTTCGATCCAGCCCCATCGGAGATATAGAGGCCCAAAAATGGCAAATTTTCAAAAATTCCAATTTTCAAAAATTTATTAAAATAAAAGTATTCAAGTTTTACCATTGATATTTTTTTGGGTAATGCTACTGATATATGCCTATTCACATAAAGAATATCAAGCTGTATATATCACTCCTTCCTTCAGAAAAAAATTGACGAAAAGTGAAATTTTCTTGATTTTGATATCCAACTTTAGGTGAAGTTTTCTCATGGAAGATAAATTACTAGGTGAAATATGGACATAAGCTAATTTAAACACTGAGAAATAACCTTTAATTTGGTTTTTGTTTCAGCCTTCAAGGATAAATAGTTTAGGAGATATGAGCGTTGACGTAAATGCCCAAAAACACAAAAATTAGCGTGCGAAGGAAATCAAAAATGGCCGCCACTCCTAAACGGTTTAAGATAAATTTTTTTTGAGCATTGTGTTGAACACCTTAAATATGAGGGAAACAACAGGGAAAATATAATTTTTTTCTAAAATGGTCGAGCAACTACCTCTGGACCGGTCCATATGGATTGACCCTGATTGATAAAATTTAATTGAAGTTAGTCAGTATATGTAGTCTCATACAGTCGCACCGGGCGTTACTTATGAGGACAACTTTGATCACGCAAGACGACTAGATCTAGGCGCACAAAAAAAGCACATTTTGAGAGTTAAAAAATAGTCTCTAAAATGAAAGAGTCAATTGGGGTATACGACACATAAACTTTATATTAGTTCTTACTCTGTTATCTACATTATACTGAAAAGCAGTCGTAGTCCAATTGCACACAATAATCCATTCATAATTTTTTTTTAAGTTGTACCGAACCGAGAGTAATGCTAGGCGCACACTGGAGACAAATCGCAGTCTGGAGACTGTTTTGTCTCCAGTGTGCGTCTAGGCTAACAAGTGTCAAACTGAATAACCAGTTTTATTTTTTAGATCTGCTTTGATTATTGGTAAGGTCCCATTTATTTTTATTGAATGATGAATGTGCGAAGACGATTGAATTAAATAAGGAATAATTTATGGGCTACTTTTTACAAGCCATTCAAAATAAATTAATATTTGATAAGTAAAAATATAATATTTAAAAAATAAAAATAAAACACTTTTTTTGAACCATGAACTAAAGAGGAGAAAATATATTTTTTTAACAGCCAAATTACACATTACTACGAACGAACGACAGTATATTCTGCCACTAAAGATAGAAGCTTGGGGGCGCTATCAACAAATTAAAAAATGTTAATAAAATTTGTCAAGGGCAAAAATTTGAAGGCATAATTTTTTAGAAAAGCGCTTTAAATCTTGCGACCACATCGTTCTAATTGGTTTCCAATTGGAGTTTGATTTAAAAGTTATTAAAAGTTTGGATACAAACTTTGAAAACTAATTTTCGAACGGTAATCAAATAGATTTAAAAGAGATTCCATATGAAGCTTAAATTACGAGGATAGGTAGATTAATCTCGAACGGGATAATTTAAAAAACATAATTGCCCTGATTGGATGTCTAATGTCGTTTTCGCTCAAAAAGAGGACTCTTAACGATATGCTGAATATAAAAAAAAAAAACCGGTAGCAAACACTTTCAAATTGGAATACGAAATTAATTTTTAATGTTCACGCCATCTCATAAAAAGTGGAGACCTGTGTGTAATTTGGACTTAGGCAACTTCCTTTTTTTAAGTAGACTTAGGGGTGCTACTGTTTTCAAAAGCTGTTCTTAGCCCATCGTTCAATTTACCTTCCACCGGCAATTTACATAATAGCCATGCATCCCCAGTTAACTAGATGTCTGACAGGCTGGTTAGTTTGGAGCACATCGACGTGATGACAGCCCCCTATTAAAATCCACAAGATACCCAAAACGATTCCTTCATGATCGACCCTAGAGTAAATCATTAGCTTTTTTGATACAATGTGATACAAATTTAGACACTGAACAGGAATAAAAAGTATGAATTAAGCGTGTATAATAATAGAGTATTAATGTCATAGATTACCTTCATCATGTTTCTTCATGACAATACTCTATTACAGTTTCTTATTCTTCTTTATTCGAAGTAAAATATAATTAGTTTAAATTTACAACAAAATAAAATATCAAATATCTGGGGGCATGGCAGTGCCCCCGCCAAGTCGAGCACAGCCGTACCATCCTTTACTGGAACCAACTAACGGCAATTTGACCCCTTTATTGTCCCAATAAAGATACTTAGATAAATAAAATTAATTTTAATTTAAAGTTAATGACAAACTTGACCGGAATTAAACATTTCACACCTCTACCCATAGTAGTTCATAAGATATATGAGCCTAAAGTTTTGTTATTTCGTCACTGATTCACTCACTCACTCACTCACTCATACAAATGTTTACCCACTTCCGCTATAGCTAGAGACATGGGGTTTTCGCCATTCGACGCGCCATATTGTGAAGCCGAAAAATAGCCAAAAGTTTTTGGATTCCTTCCCCCCTTAAAATAAGAAAAACGATCGTAGCTGTGTTGAAATTAACGCTTTGTCTAATTGAAAAACTGATTGCACAAACCGGTACTAATTTTTAATGATCTACAATTTTGGTCATAGGACATTTTGTCGTATCTCTATCGGTTGTACCCTAAATGGGGCTATTTTGGTTTTAATATTTTCAATTTTTCCCTTTGAGCTCTCATATCTTTGGCAATAATTTCCCGATTTTAATTCTGATTTTTGGGCTTTAATCTGTCACTAATGCCCTTTAAATTAAGTGTTTGATATGTTTTTAATTNTCTACACGTTTAAATTTAAATACCTTTTCTGACTTGGCAAATTCACACCCCAAAGAGGCTAAAATTAAATGCAGTGTTGTATACAAATTCGTATCCTTGTGCTGCGACGCTCAAATGAAAAACTAATATTTATTATTTGAATTAAGTTTGAGGTTAGAATTTGCCTAGTCAGAAAAGGTATTTAAATTTAAACGCGTAGAGTGATTTGGGAAAGAGAATAGAGAGAGGCAAATTCACAAACCTATGATCTGACTACTTTTTACGCGATACTTGGCTTATTTTTTTACACTAGTGTTTTTGTTGGGATAATGTTATTTCAATTACATCATTATACGAAATCAATTCTGCTTTGCAACGACTTAACTAAAAAATTATGTGTAAACTAAAAACTCAAGATTTAAAATTCCAAGATCTAATTTAATGATTTAGTTTTATTTATAATTTATAAAATTATTTATTAAAATCTTCTATGAAAAAATCAATGAAAATTAAAGAGTAATACAGTTAATATAAGTATAATGGATAGAATTCGAGGATAGCAAGAATCAGTAAAATGTAAAAAAAAATCGGTCTAAGACAAACTTTCTCATTTAATCTCGGTCCCAAATGCCAGAAACTTTATGTTTTCGATTTTCAACAAAGTCAAGATTTATTTTCATCGAAATCACGAAACTAGCTTTTTCCCGGGACAGGGAAAAATCGAAACCGTTTATATCGTTAAATTCATGGCTACATTTTAGAAATCTTTAATCAAAATGATCGGAACAGTTTAAGAGATTTTTTTTACGCTTGATCAGAATTTTTGTGGGGTGTTGCCCCCAATTTATGGCTAAAATTCGTTTCTCGAGTTCACTTTGTATGCCGAATTTCGTCAAAATCGGCCCAGTATAGGCTCCACGATGCAAAGACAACAGACAGACGATAAACGACAGACATTTTTAAAAACCACCTTTATGGATTTAGGGTCCTCAAAAACGAGTAATCTAGCAAAATCGAATTTTCGTGCGATCACAATCCTTATGAAATAGTGGAGTTAGAATGGATATAGGAAGTAGAAGTTTTTAAGCTAACCTATAGCTAGACTATATATTATTATGATCGACTAGACACTGAACTACCCTCAGATCTACCCCCTGAACAACCCTGTTCAGATAATTTTTAACCTTTTATTTGTATAACCTCTATGCCAAATTTATAATCTACCATATTTTAAAACAAAAACAATCAAAATTAAAGGCTTGTTCACACTAACTTCTCCAATTCCCTTTCCATTTATGCATCATCTTTCTTTTATAAATGTATGCTTCATAGAGAAGCAATTAAGGGATGTTAAAATGTATCCTAAATCATTTAACTTAAGTATTCTACATTATTATTTTATTTTTGAAAAGAAAAAAATAGATTAGTACAAAACTTTTTGATTTTTTAACTCAAAACTTTTCATCACAGTAGTTAGTTTTCAAGGATGCTTATTAACCATTCTGACAATAATAGGTATAATAACTCTTCCAAAGGTAACTCAGTGGAATGGAAAAAAACTAATACCAATAACGATATTAGATTTTTGCTTGAGCGAAGGAAGATAGTGGCTAAGACTGGAGGGTTCTTATTAGCATAAAGTCGATTCTAGCGTCGTGTGAGGCGGTCCAGACTTCACTTGGATTTCAGTTCATTATTATATGGGCGAGGATACACCTGGAGAGGGATACTTACCTCATAAGGCAAGAGAAGCTTTAAACTATTTCTAGACCGGAAGTCATTCACTAACTTACTTAAATGGTAATAATTCAAAAATCGCCCTCAACACATGCATACGGTTTTGAAGATTGAAAAATACTCGGTTACTTTATGGAAATATTGAATTAGGATTTAAAATATCAAAACATAGCTGCACTTTTTGGAAAAATTCTAAACGCAAGAAATAAATTATTACATCAATCTTGAAGATTCATTCAAAATTGAGGAGAAAATGCTATCTACATCCACACTCAAAGACCAGAACTATAAAAGGCACGTTGAATAGTCTGTAGTCTGTTCACATTCGCCTAGCGTAAAGGGAGATGATTCTTGGAACGAGGCAAATGTCGTCGATGCCGAGCAATCGGCGAGTATTAAGACGGCCATTCTCATTTTTGGGACGAACATAGGAGTGCCACCAAATATCGGTGGGGCAAGCGCGATTTTGAGAGGCGCAATAATCAGATAATTGTATCTGAATTTAAGTTGTCACTTAAAGCAAGCTGGCCCTAAGGAAGTTTCGAGTTGAAATAGAAGTTAGAAAATAAGAGTTAATAATAATATTAATTTTTATACTTCTAATTAGGAAACTAAATATATTTGTTTACAAAAAAAAAAAACGTAAAGTTTATTTTGGAAGTTGTAACAAGAATGTGAGAAAAGGTTATTTTAAAGCCCTTCAAAAGTCTATGGAAGCACGAAAATTGGGGCTTCATTAAATATTTAGGCTATGGAAGCACGCAAATTGAGGCTTAACATTAAATCTTTGGTATTCATTTGGTATTTTGTTTACCACCAGGATCTAATGTACATTTTTTTTCATTATTGACTTAGGAAACTAAGCTTTAATAGAATATAGATTGAAGGCCACATCTTGTTTTATCGTAAACTAAATAATTCAATTGTTGAAACAGAGAGAGAAAAAAGCAAGCCATTGTTATAAACACTTCAATAAAGTAAAGTTTTATGTGCAGTTAATCTGAAAAGGTGTTGGTACTTCAAACTCGAGTTCTCAACCATCGTTTGATGGGAAAAATAACTAGAGTTGTTAACACTAAACTATTAAATTCAACTTTTAAGACCTGAACTTATTCTCATTAACAAATCAATCTGTAAAGTACATCGGCCGCCCTTCGGTT
The DNA here is from genome assembly GCA_001010745.2 of Gerris buenoi. Taxonomy (NCBI): domain Eukaryota; kingdom Metazoa; phylum Arthropoda; class Insecta; order Hemiptera; family Gerridae; genus Gerris; species Gerris buenoi. The sequence continues at coordinate 340,605 of KZ651520.1, forward strand.
GAAGTTTGAAATCTGATTGACAAATACTAAAACACGCCGTTAACATGGAACTCTTTATGACATAGGTACATAAAAATCCTTTAAGAACTATCCAAGTACAAAGTACCGGTAAGTCATCACGGATGATCTCTAGACTCAAGAGAGTCGCTATTTAAGTATTTTTGGATCATTTTAACTGTCGAATGGTATTTGCATTTTCAAATAAGTCATATCGCTGCTTTGCATATTAAGAAATAAGACATTGAGATAAGTAAGAGCTGTTGCTTTTGACCAATCTTTAGGCGTAGAACAAGACTTTTGTGTGATTTGATATTCGTTATAGAGTTAGTATTCTCTACTATAAGATGGGTAATAAGTCACAGTACTTTACGTAATTAAATAAAGTATAAAAGAAATAAATCTAAATATACGAGTAATTTTTCCCCCTGTAAATATCGAAATTAATTATGTATGTACCTGTCTTCAGACAACGCGAATTATTGAGAGAATAATTCTGAAGAAGGGAGAAGTTCTTGCTCCCAAAATGTTGTTTTGTAAATTACTTGCAAGACAATAAATAACATTCAACTAATAATATAAATATTTATCCTATTACGAAGCGACCAGTCCAACAAGAAAAAAACCTTTGTTCTTCTCGTCGAATAAATATCAATTCATTATTATCGCACATTGACTTAACCAAAGGATTGGGCCATTTCTACTCACATTACGTCTTACTAAACAGTGTATTAAGGACTGTAACACGTGCCCCTCCTTTAATAATCAAATGCAGCGCGAGATAGGTTAAATTAAATTTTACTACTTAGTATGTAACATACTTATTCTTCTTAGTATGTACTGAAAAAAATGTTTTACATAAGTCGAATTCATTAAAGTTTTTTGGTGCATGAGCAAATGCGGCTAAAGAATTTAAGCACATAGAATCCAGGATCGTAATTTCGCTGAACCATTGTCTTCTAACCATTATATTACACTTTCATGTATATTATTTTAAATAAAACCCTTTACTAGATTTAGTAAAACAAAGATCTAGGGACGTAATTGTACCAAGAAGATGCTAAGAAGTAGTTAATAAGTGCATATTTCATCGTGAAACTTTGTCTGGATATTTCATATTCATATTAGAACTATACAAACACATTTCAATGGGTAATATTTATCATCTATAATAGCCTGTCTAATAGCCTTCTTATATTTCTTGTGGCGAGTTCACCCGGCATTAAATCGTTACAAAAGGTCTTTTAATAAAGCCATTATTTAAAGTTTAAGGTTTTAAAGTGATTCATGAACAGGATTTCATATTCTAATCTTAAAAGTATTTTCAAGCTTTACATCTCCCGGCTTCGAGTGACGACCCACGCCGAAGACCAGCACGAGTTCACAAGTCTTCCGTTTGACGTCTTATTTTGAAAAATATATATATATTATCTTAGAAGGTTTCGGTCAAACAATAATTAATAATAGTAAAGGGAGGAAAGGAGCCGAGTTTTACAATGGATTTTAATTTATAAAAAAAGGTTATCGAAAAACAAGGAGAAATATGAAGGGAGTCATAAAAGAAGATGTGTGTCGGAGTTGACAGTTGTTATGGATGAGTCTTGTTGGACGTCTCCATTGATGCCAACTGTGCTTTTAGACTGGGCCGGATCAGCGTGGGCGACACTCCCGACCCCAAGGGAGTGTCGGAACAATGAATCCGACTAAGCGGCCCTCAGGATAATGGATTCCGAATTCGTCCGCCCTGGAAGCGGTGCTGATGGATAACCGATTTTATTACGGGCGATTCGCTTCGAGTGTGGCATCCATTTGTCTTCTGGTAAGGCCAGATCCGCAACGACGTCTTCATCCGACGTCAATGTCCTCCTTTTGACATAATGATGTTTTATCACACCTTCCTGTCAAGATTCGAGTGGGCGGACTTGTGAGGTTCTCGAGATTATAGGGTGCAAACGTTTTATTCAGCCACAGGCATTCTTACGAAACTAGAAATTTAAATAAATTGAAATTCTAATTGAATGAACAATTTCAAACACTTACAAAGGTGTTTAAGGTTTGGGGGATAATCTTTCTTTCAGAAGTCTAATTTTTATGTTTTCCGAGTAGGATATAAATTAAACGCACGCTAACCAATCATTTTCATGATTTATCAGTAAGTATTGGGTGAAGCTGTTAAGCGGAATATTCTTTTACTTCCTCCATGCAATACAGTCAAGCTAAGGTGGATCTCTAAGATTTAAGTAGATTCCTTTAGGTCTCAGATAAGGATTTATCTAATTAAATGAAAAAAAAAATCATTCTGGATTCAATTTCTAAAAATGGGAAAATGATCAATAAAAATTACCAGAGACGTGTGATAAATGATCAATTCAAAATAAAATATCTATATGATGCCAGTAGGAACTCAAGAAAAAAAATTGTAAAAATGGTAAACAGAGAGAGAAGAAAAAATAGGTAAAATTAACAGATAGACAGTAATTTCCAAGTATTTAGTTATCTATGCCTCACATACTATTATATCATGTAATACATGCAGTTAAGTATGTTTCACCCACCGTAAAATCGAATTCATAAAATTTATTTTTTAATTACTGACGTCTTGCCTTACATTTCAGAGTCTCTGCGTCGCACTCATTATCAAACTCGTAATATATTAATTACGGGAAAGATCAACCCATTGATACAAAGATTTTAAGTTATAATAACGTAAAAAAAAAGAAATCAAATGAAGCATTTAATTGTAAAAAAAAAAAAAAAAACAGTAAGACAGAAGAAACTAGTAATGTTGCAAAGTGCAATAAAAATAAATAAATGACTCACTTAATATTCAACTTAAGTTAATTGAATCTTTGGTAAAAAAAAAGAAAAAAAGGGTCAAGTAAATTTAAAAAAAAAAAAAACTAAGTGTTTTTTTGCATATCTGCAACAAGCAATCATCCTATTTTTCTACGTCTACCACTTTATAAAAAGCGGATGGACAAATGAAGGTGAAACAACGTAATTTATCATGTATTTTTTTTTCTAGTTTTCTATTGCGTTTTGCTTCTATTCTATTGAACTATACTGATCTTTTATACATTTTTTTTTAGTTATTGTTTTTTTTTTTTTGCATTTTACACCGTCTATTTACGGTGCGAGGTTTAAGGGTATGAATCGAAAATGATTGTGGTACGAGGAGAGTCGAAGCTTTTAAAAAGTCTTTGATCGGAATGGAAGTTAGGACTTGTCGAGATTTATAGTTGGAAGTATTAGCTTGAAACCAAAAGCGACCTCAAAAGTATATTTCCAAACCCTCAGGGGTACCAGGTGAGAACGTACAATAACAAAAAAATAAACAGATACTGGAGGTGTGTTTAAAAAAATACATAAAAGCCTCAATAACACCAAGTATCGAAGAAGAAAAAAATGAAGAAGAATAATCACACACACACACATACAAAAAATTATCTGTTTGCTTCAAGAAGCCTCAAGCTAAAGACCTTGGCTCTATCGAGCTCTCATCCGTAAAAACGAAGAAGTTTGACCTAGTCACAAGATATTATAGACAAATGTTTAATAAACTAAACAATATTTATAATTTTGCCTGATGAATTAATAGCTTGTTTGAAAACAATCGGAACAGAGGTTAATACCGTTCCATTAGCACAGCAAAAGATTAGTTAATTTTGTATACTTTAACAAGAATAAGATGGATAGAGATACGTCAATAGTTTGTTATTATTAAGAATCACCAACTAATATGTATGCTATAACTTTTTTTTTACTAAGTATCTATTGTTCATAGGATAATTTCTGATAATGATACAAGTTTAACTATTATGAAAATGATGCTAGTATTTACCGATTTAATAATTACATTTCTGCTCCCGAGCTTGCCAAAGTTAACGGAAGCTATGTGATCGTTCTGAAGACCCGAAAATATTTTATGTCTCCGATGTCAAAAATTCCAAGACAGAAATCCGTTTCAGACATCAGGGAACAGTTTTGGTTCCGTGTCTGTCTCACTGTGGAAAATGTTTTGATTGAATTGATGAAACGAATAATTTAGATGCTTATAATTTTTATGATGAGTGAGTCAGTAACAAAAATGCAGACTCTCTCCTTTTAAAATGGTTAAATATTAAGGGCTCGATTCTTTATAGTGTCCCAAACTACTTCAGCTTAATCTATGTTTAAACTTCTCTAGCCCTTCTTAAGAGAAAGAAGAGATATCAGGTTTAGACAAACCGGGTGTATTGGTTCAAGTAAAGATACACTGTATGCATAGACTGGAACTTGATCTTACGCACTGTGCGCTCAGATTGGAAAAAATACTTGTCGATTAATGAAACATTTAACTAGGCATCGTGGAGCTCTTTCATAAAAGTGAGAGTAATACAATAAATATTCAATGTTAACGAAATACTACCCTGTTACTACTTTTACGCTATTTAAACTTTTATAAAGTGTGTTATCACTTCACTACACAAAAACATTTTACATGCATATTTCAATAGTACTCGTACATTAGATAATTTAAGTGAAGTTTTTATTAAAATCAATACTTAAGATATTAGTCAAAACTTTGTTTACTCTATTTTAAACGTTTAGTTCCACTTTAATAGTTATAGCGACTTTTAATATTTCATAGTGGTGTCGCTGTTGGTTTTACTAAAAAAAAAATTGTTTGTCTCATCGACTAAATGAAGTTAGAATTTTTTCCATCCAAAAATTCCAATTTAAAATGTTTTAAGTCGTGGATAACGTTGTCCAACAAACTCGTCCTGGGCATTGAGAAAATGAACATGTCTACCAAATTTCATCAAAATCAGTCATTGTTAATCATGTTATCGTCACTCGTTTCCAACACATAAACAAGATGGATAGGTAGTTTGATGAATGTAAGAATCTTACATACGCCTAAAATAACTTGTAATCAATACACTCAATACCGTTCACTTGTAATTTCGTATACAAAATATCGTTCATTTCTAATACTAACAAAATTCTTCTTATAAATATGGGGACAAAATTTAAAATAATCACAAAACTATTCAATTTATTAAATGGAATGTTCATTATAATGACCAAACATTCCATACATTTCATTAAGAGAGGAATGTAATATAACTTTTTACACTATTTTCTTACACACCTTTCTTATATTTATCTATTTATCTATCTCCTGCGTCTCAGATTTCACTGAATTGGATACAAACTGAAATGAAAAGAAGTAGTGAGTATAATTTCTATGTCACCTTATTACTCTTTCACTATTTCTTCATTCCATTCGAGTTGCTAATTCTGGATAATCTCCAAGAACTTCATTTATTTCTTTCCTTTTTTTTAATATCTTAAAATTAATGGTCTGTAAATTGATATAATGCATTTTTCATCGAGTCATTCGACTACCAATTAAAACAATTTTAACACGATTTATATTGGTATAGCTTCCTCTTGTCTTACGGTATTATTTACTTCATTTAATGGTAAAATTATAATAATATCTATGTAGTACATGTAATTTTAATGAACAATTCTTTACAGAAGTAATATTTTAGAATTTTAACAACAGAGAAGAGAAATTTAAAGGAAACAGAATAACAGGTTTATGTTGGCTACATTGATGTTTCATCGGCTTTAGGAATAATGTCCATTTTATATAATGTACAATAATGTAGGAATAATGCCAATTTTCACAACGGAATCAATTTAAATCTTTTAATATAATTATTTCTTAGAAACAAATATACATATTTCTAATTTTTTTTTTAAAGTTAATTAACAGTTTTTACTACTTCCAACATTCCTCTTAATCTTTAATCTCGAAAATGGTGATTATTTATGATTTCAGACATGTTAATTTATAGATATCATCATTTGAATATATCGAAATGCATTTAATCTTAATTAATAATTGAAGATTTAAATTTAAAAAAAAAAACGTTTCCACTCGAACGATTTCCTTATTTAAAATATATATTTTAATTATTTTGTCAATCGCTTACTCATAAAACTAATATTGTTATGTAATTTTTAAAAAAAGTACTACTATACTAGATTAAAATTAATATATGATTTATATAATTAATAAATTAAGTAATCATAAACTTAATATTTCTTCTGAGACTAAAAAAAAGTATAGAACTACGTATAGAAAACTAGCCGCCACCTTACTATGTATTAGTGGCTATGTTTTCTATTATCACGTAGACCTATCCATAAAATGAAATGCCTACTAAAAAAAATGCCTACTACTAGTAAATAGTTTTGTGTCCAAAATCTACTTAGATTATAGAATCAGGACTATATTATTCTATTCAATTACTAAGAAAAGAACACTCTCCAAATCGTAGATTGGAGTCTATTCATTTATATATATAAAAAATAGCCAATCGAAACAAGTAATGTTGTAATAAATAAAAATCCTCGAAAAAAGATAACATAAATGAGAAAATAAACGCAGTCAAAATCAATCAGACTGGAGTCTTAGAACAATTATAAACTATTGGTGCATTAATTTAATTACCATTCTCTTCTCAATAAAACAGCTACATAATAACTCTGGTTCTAGGATAAATCAATAAAACAATAAATACTCGATTTAAAAAGCATTAGTGTAAAGCCGGGTTTACACGGGTAGAGTAAACAGGAGAGTAGAGTAGCAAGTAGAGTAATTCTACCCGTAGAAACCCAAAAAAAACTCTTAGTAGAGTAGCTAGTAAAATTGGTAGAGTGGGAAGTAGAGTGCACTCTACTTGCTACGCTCCTGTTAATCTACCCGTGTAAACCCGGCTTAAGGTTTAAGCACATCAAACAGAAATTAAATCGGTTAACAATTGCGGACGCCATAAGATTAAAGTCAAAATGTTAAAAAAAAGTGATCAAATTTAGCTCTATTTAAGGTATAACCAGTTTAAGAACCAAAGTTGTAGAACTTTTAAAATCAGTTACCCTGGTGTAATCTTCTCTTCGATACAACTTACTATTTAGTCACAATAAACGTCCAAAATAACTAAAAAATAGAAAATGTAACTTTTCCAACTTCTCCTGTCGGTTTGGGTCTATATTTCCGACCAAACGCAAAAAACCGCGAATCTCTAGGTGGTCTAGAAGTATCCCTAAACATTTTGATTAGTAAGTCATCGGGTTTTGTCACTTATTATATCATAATAAAATAATATATTTAATTAATACAATAAAGCGAAAATTATAAAATTTAAATAATATATTATATACGACACAGACAAAATTTTAATTTTATATACATATAGAAATAAATCTCAAAGTTTTGAGCAAACACGGTTAAATTTTTAGGGAAGAAATATTATTAGGTATTTGTTCTTGAATATTTCTATGTTACTAAAGCTACGAGTATATCCATATTAAAGTTGAAGAATCACATTTTCATTTGTTTTCAAGTTAAGCTTATAATCGTATTCGATACCTCAAAAACTAGAAAACATTCACCGTTTACTTAAACAATGCATTCCTTTCCCCCGAATATCCTTCTTTCAAATCGTATATGATTGAAATGAGTTACTAGGAACCCCACTAAACTAGTAACTATTGCTGTAATAACAAAATTGATTAAAAAAAAAAAAAAAAAAAAAAAACTCATAAAAATAATTCCAAAGCCGATAAGTCGGAACTGATATAAGAACAAATATAATAAGCGTCAATTTAACCAAATAATCAAATGAATTTTTGTAGGGGATAAAAAAGAGACAAAAAAAATGTCTTAGTTAGGTTTTTACGCATTTTTCTTCCACAGAAGAGCGTTTTTACGCAATTATTACTTTGAAGAAAAAAAAAAAATCTTACAAACAGAACTAGTACCTACTTGCCCGTGCTACGATACAACAATATTAGCCAACACTCCAGCTGGGCCGAAGAAATAATTTATGGTAAGCCCGAGCGCAGACTAGATGAAACCGATATTAAGTCAATCTGATGCCCTGAGCATAACAAGGCAAAGGAAAGTTTGGTCGGAAACAGTTTGTGCTTTGTACTAAGTTAGGATTGTCTCCAATGTATCTCGATGAGCCTCCGGCTTGGAGGTATTAAGATGGTTTCTTTAGATTCTACCCAATATTTTTACCTTCTCTTCTCTTGTGTTTTTTTCTATTCTTTCCTTTTCTTTAACTAAATATCGGAGTTACAGTAACGCCTGAATCTCTTCCTTATAAACCGAGTAACAGACACGAACATAATGCCTTGCATCTATTAATCTTAGGTAACAGTCTTCTCCAAAGAGAAATACAAGAAAGGTAAGAAATGTCACGAATTTATGTAGATAAACCAATATGTAATCAACTGCAATTAGATTTATGGTAGCCGAATATTGTGTATGATAAATTATCAAAATTTCATATTTTTAAACTTCTTTCCGCAGATTTAAGAAAATTATGAGTAAAAAGAATATATTAAAAACATGTTGGATTTAAATCAACTTTAACAAGGAGTAAAATAGCACCAGCCAGACACCTATTTAAATACATGAGCGGCAACTGGAGGTAGATCGGACACAGGCTCCTAAAAATATTTTAGCCCACTAAAGCTACAATGAGGAATCAACAAGATTAGAGGTGGAGAGCAGAGTCAAGATTTGAGACGCACTTGAAAGCAAAGTTATTCTGATAACGGAAGAAAAATCTCATCGAAGCTAAGACCTTTGGTAAAAAGCAAAGTACGAAGTCAAAACATCCTCTAAAGATATAAGGGAAATAAAGTAAAATAAGTCGTAGTCAATTCAGAAAAGGGGTTTCTTCTTCATACATACATCTAATAATTGTAACATGATAACCTAATAATTTTAGAATTTATTGAGAGGTTGAAAAATATTACCTTACACATGTTTGAATTAAGATTTTTTTAGGAACTGTTCCAACATCAGACATAACGCCGATAAGATTGGTGTTGGCTTGGAAAAACGTCTTGCATCCTTTCGTCGCGTCCGACTCTGAACCTATACAAGATCAAAAACATCAGATATAGGGCTTATCAGAAACGAGCGTGCTCTCACAAGGCCATTCTTGCTTGCCTGGCAAAACACATCAGCAATGTAATTCCGTGTTTTTGCACACTGCAATAAGCTACACAATTTGTGTGAGTGAGAGACACCAAGGGATGACGCAGGAAATGCATCATTTTGGACTCAGCGTTTTGCCGAGCCAAAATCTTATCGAAGTTATGGTGTGATGTCGGAACAGTTCCTATGTACCACGTGCGCATTGCGTGGCGCATCCCTTGGTGTCTCTCACTCACACAAATTGTGCAGCTTATTGAAGTGTGAAAAAACAATATAATATTGCTGATCTGTTAAGCTAGCCAAGCAACTGCGGTCATATGAGAGCACGCTCGTCTCTGATAAGCCCTATATCTGATCTTCTTGAACTGGTATTGGTCCAGAGTTGGGTGGGCATCGTCAAGCCCCTAATGAGTCAGACGCGACGAAATGATGCAGGGCATGGCTTTTTGCCAAGCCAACATCTTATCGACGTTACGTCTGATGTTGGAACATTTCCTATTGGTGTACTCATACAAAAAGAAATGTTCCTACTTGGTGTCTCTCAGTCACACAAATTGTGTAATATTGTATATCTATAGTTATACAATATTGTTTACAATTTCTAATATACACACATGAATTTCTCACTAACCTATCATTCGGAAAAATAATGCTCATGAAATTAATACAAATAATAAAATGGAATAAAGGCAGTAGAATTTCAATATTAAAAATATAATTATTTATCAAATAAATTCATAACAAATAATTTAAAAAAGTAAATTTTTGGTTTTCCAACTAATTGTCCAACAAGTTTTATTTAATATATAATATGAACCAATAACTTCTTTATTCTTGAAATTAAAAGTACACACTAAAAAACTAAAGATTGTAAAAGGAAGTATATTAAAAGAAGCACTTGAGGAAATAAAGAAAAACAATATGAAAGTTTTTAATAAAGGACGAACTAAGAAGAAAGAAAAAAATAAAAACAAAGTACAACTTAATTGTAAATACATCTAAATGAAAATATCCCATAAAGACGTAACAAGTAATCATCCAGTCATGTTTTTATGGTAAAACTCATATAAGGATGCGTGGAAAGAATGAACAGAAAAGAAGTGAATTGTTTTTTTTGTTTTATACGTATTTATTCACTTCGTGTCTCTTCAGGCTATTTAATAAATAACATATTTATCATTTAGGAGTTGAGTGGAGAGAAGGTCCAGAATCTAACGGACTACCATATAACCCTAAAATATAAGATTCAGAAAATTGACTTATACCATTTCTTCAACCAACTTCTTAAAAAAAAGGAACTTCTTAAAACAGCCACAAGCTAAAGAAACAAAAACAGAAAATAATGAAAAACCATCGGCCAAATTATTTAATTTAAAAATGTAAATTAGTTTAAAGTTATGACAACCCACAAATATATATA
>KZ651520.1:359682-387865 GCA_001010745.2 Gerris buenoi
GCAAACGTTTGTCGTTGTTCCCAGTTATTCTTAATTATTTTCTTATACACTACATCATCATAATTTAAGATTATTATTTCTACAAAAATAAAACGCCAAAACATAAAGAAATTTCATAAAAATAGAAATCTGTTCTTTTTCTGCAAAAAAAAATAATAATAATAATAATGTATAATTCTTCTTTGAAAAAAGGTAATAAGCAGGAGAGGCCACTCAAATAGCCTCCGAAGAGAGGAAAAGTTCCGAGGTACGTACCCAATTTTTTGTTTACTATTTATTTCATTCAGTAGCAATATTATTACTCAGTATTACTTAAATTTTAATAAGATTGCTCATTGATGTTAACATGTAAATCATTAGAAAATGTACGGACAAGACTTTTGTTGAATTTACGTTATTTGCTGGAGTTTGTTTTAAAATTCAGTTTAAATAGGTCAGAAAAAGGGGAGAGAAGAGTACTACAGCGAGGGGTTGGTGAAGGCATTCTGCAACTTTATGAATATTCATAGAGCAAGGTTGTCTCCTCTACACCGTCAAGTCTTCAAGTGTTCAAACTATAACAAGCCAAGCCATGTCCACTCTGTAACTTCCCTTCCTTTTACCAAACATGGAACTGTTTGATTCTACTAAAAACTAGTTCTTTGGATTTAGTTTTTGCCTTCCTTGCTAATCAGATGTCGTTTCCGAGCCAAAAAGGTTTTTTCCTCCCCATTCTCTTTATTTTCTTACTACCTTTCTAGGATGTCTTTGAAGTATTTTTAAGCCTCGGACTTAAGGTATCTTTGTTTTTTACTCCCTCCAAAGCCGCTTTCTTGACTGGAGATTAGCTTTTATGCAAACTAGATGCAAATCCTTTATTTTTCTTAGTGTTCTATCTCTGTTTTTTTATTTTCTCTTGCCCGACTCTTGATAGAAAAGAGTCCAAGGTGATGTTACATTAATTAGTTAAAGAGTCTTAAGGGGCTAACGTCCTTGCCGACACCCACACGTCTTGTCTTTAGCTTGAGGCTTCATCTTGAGTCTTCTTTCCCCGTTACCTTTCCTCGAGTCTTTAGCCTGACAAATAATGGTGCAAATAAGCTCGCGTGTATCTCTTTTTATACATCTTTCTTTGGACAGTCTCTGGACTTTTTTAATACATTCTTCTTTTTATAGTTAAATTATATTTGTGCACTTCATTAAACTGATTAAACACACTTTTTTAATAAAAAAAAAAAAAATTATAGATTTATTACACATCTAATTACTCGATCTTATTAACATAATTGATTAATAATGCGTATTTACCCCTATACATTTTAATTCATCAACCCTATTGAATATACAGATATAGGGGAAGGTCGGGTATTATCGGACAGCGGGTTATATCGGACAAGCGGTGTTTCGTGCTTTGCGGTTGCCATTGGTAAATGGCAACTGCACTGACTCTGAATTTTACAGAGGGGGAAACGAGCAGAAAAAAGGGGACGCCATTACTAGATTGTTTTGTTTTAATGGTATCAACTAATTTGAGTTTATCTGCGTTTTTATCGTTTTTTCTTGTGCACGAAGATAACTTCAGAGTACTGAATTTGGCCTAAAGGCAAGTAAATTTAAATTCTTGAGTGTATTGATAACAAAGTGTAACCTTTTACTCAATCTTTTAAGCATTAAATCTGATATGGGATTGATTATAGATTCTCGGTAGCCAAATTTTCCAAAGGGTTTTAGTCGGCTTATATCGGACATGCTCATGGAGGGTTATATCGGACAAACATTTTATATTTATTTATTTTTTTTATGTAAAATTGCTTTCCAATAATAGTCCAGTTAATAAGTACCAAAAAATGGAATTCCTAATAAATGGTGCTGTATCTAAAATTTTTTGACAGGTTGTATGGACCAATGCCACTAGTAAACATCCAAGTTTGCAGATAAAAAAAACCTTGTGCAAGAAGAGTGATATCGGAATAATGTAGATTTGTCAGACATTCTTCTTATTGTACTTAATAGCTCTGTTCCTATGCATCAGAGAGCAAACTTAGTTAATATCAATATTGCAGAACATTTTCTACATATTTTGTATTTATAATTTTTTTCTACGTCATTTTATCTTTTTACAACGTTTTACGATAAAATAGATTTGATGATCTTTAACACTTCATAGCAGTGCTGATGTTGTTACCCTAAACAAATTTAATTAAAAAAAAATATTTTTCTCAAATATCTTAAAAAAAGAATAAGAAGAGATATGAAAGATTGCAAAAGCTAAAAAAATAAAATCGCAGAAAAAGGAAATTTTAAGAGTAAAGTGAAAAAAAATACATCAGAAAGGAGGAAAAAATGCCCTAGAGATTATTGCTGTTATGGGTGCTTGTACAACGTATTTAACTATCCTTTGGTACATAGTATGACCAAATTAATTCATTAACAAATCCAAACATTTTAGAAAAGCTTAAGTGTCCGATACTACCCGACCTTCCCCTACGTCTAAAGATGATAATTATCTTAAAGATAAAGAAAATACTACAACAATAGACAATATAAAATATCATCCTATAAAAAATAACCCAGCTACACGAAAAAAAGCTCTTGAAAAATGTTATATATAATTGAATAAATGAACAAGATATGGTTCATTCCATACTAAAAGTGAATTAATGAACATACTTACTAAAAAGTTTATTTTTATTATAAACTTTTTACATTATATGGAATTAAAGCAAGGACGGATTGACGGCACATTTCGCTACGAGGAGTCTAAAAGTGTTCCCTTAAAATTTACAAACCCCGTAAAAACTCTGAAATTTAAAATGTTATCCGATTTTTATATTTCTACATTTAGAAAGCAATAAAAATATATTTTCTAACTCTTTTAATAAATAGATTTGATTTAATCTATTTTATTTTATTGGTAAAGTAAAATAAATGAAAAATTTTGTTTTAAAAAGATAATACATTACTTAAAATTTTCAGCCAACTCACTGATAAAAATATATATATATATATTTAGATACATTTATGCTAGAAATATAAAAATATTACTTTTTATTGCTTCACTCATTTTAAAAAAACGAACAAATAAGTAAAGATTGATTCCAACGACATCTTGTACATACTTATTCTTTATAAATATTGTTTTATCTTATTGTATTAAGTATATTACACCAACTTCATTATTTCCATTAATTGATATAATTATATAAATAAATAATGTATATATTTCTTAGTTTAATTTAAAATACTTCTTGAAAACAATTAACAACATCGTATTTGTAATCAACAAATAAATTGCATCTAATAATATTTTCTTAACCAGAGGTGGCGCTAAACTTATTAACCTTATATGGGTATATTTATTTATTCAGGTTCATTTTCAGTTTATTTTTCTGTTATTGTTTTTTATAATTTTTTTTTCTATTATGAAAAATTAAAAAGTATGATATTTGTCCACGTGTGTGGGGAGAACGAATATACGCTGACCTTTACACAATATCTAGAATAATGTATAAAAGATAATACAGTTAATTCGAGACCAGTATGTAAATCTATGCTACATACAATATTTATTGATGTATAGCTAATATCATAGATATTCAAAACATAGTGTATTAAAGATCACAATTTTTTTTTTTTATATATTTAATATTACCAATTATTCCTCCATTTATAAATCAGTAATAAATCAAATCAAGATATAGGAAATAATAATATAGTAGGTTTTTTTATTTTAGGCTTTTGCTTTTTTTTCCTTACAATGTGCATAATTTTTTGTATTTTTATTATTGTCATTATTTTCTAGAATCAAATGTTGATCTAGTTTATTGCTTAACTGATAATTTTTTTTAAAAAAAATTTATGTCTAATGCATCTGATAATTAATAATATTCTAAATTGATTAAATTTCTGGTTAATTATAGCATTGGAATTCATTAAGAGAATTATTTTTAAAGGAAGTATTGAAATTATATTGGAAAAATGCAGTTTTTGCAACATTTTAATTAAATCCAGTCTTAGGATTTTATGGATTAGTTGTCAGCATCAGTCTTATGGCGTAACAAAGATTTTTTTTCTTTTACTGTACTAGCTAATGCAAATTTTTTGCCTTAGCGTATAAAAAAGTCAGATGAAATCATAACTATGTATTTTTAAATTAAGGTCAACGATTGGCTTTTAGTAACGAAGTAATTTANTATATATATATATATGCGGATCAAACTTGCTCCCATCACAGGGTCGATACGGCCCTTCCCCTTGAACCTTCACTAAAAAGTATGAAACAATTGTATACATTTTTTTTAAATCTTTCATAGGTAGGTTAAGCAGGAATAGCCTTCAATGATGTCTATTTTAGTATTACCAGAAAAGATAATATAACATTGTTATTTATATTAAATATTTAAAACATAATAACTTGTTGAAGGTATTTTAGAATCTTTTACGAATAATAATTTGTAGTGTCGAAACCCATCTTTCTCAAAGTTTTTAAAGAAAATTTGTATAATTTTCTACTTTCCTCCACCAATTTCAATAAGTTGGGCAATAACATTTGCTAATTTAATTTAACTTCGGATAAATAGGTTTTAGCTTATTCTCCACATAATTGATTATAATAACAAGATACAACGAAGCATGCATTCTTTATTCTATTCTTCACTCATTTTAAATTCAAAAACTTAACCCAAAAAACTTGGACAAACTGTAGATTCGATGGACCACTTTTGACTGATTGCCACAACTTTTGGTTAATTCGGTAGACCAAAGATGAAGCCTGAGTTAAATTTGCCAACTTGGTTGCCATTTATGTTGATCGTATAAACCGCTTAATTTTGCCGTACTATTTAAAAAACAGTAGGTTTTAAGATATGGTGGTTGGATACAAACATTTTTTACGGACGGGACCACTAGACACGAATCCAATTTTTTTTTTTCCATGCGCATTTTTGTTTCTTTTCCATACAATTTGTTTGATTCTTCAAAATGATCCAAATACTTCTGTTAGCTTCGGTAAGCTCGCGAAAGCAAAATGTGTACAATTATTTAAAAAAAAAAAAAATACTATTGAAACTGTATAATTCGCTTTCCAGGGAAAAAAGGTAATGGACAATAGCACACATATATAAGGGAGAATGCGGACAGTAAAAAATATTTATATGAGGAAGTTTCTTTAAATATATGTTTCATAGTTTATACAATACATTGTTTGCTAATGCTCCTTAACCTAACCTTTGCAATTTTGTACCCTTGAGACTTATTGTCTTGGAGATATTATTGTCTTTATCCTAATCAGATCGCTTTCTGTGTTCTATTTTTCTGAATATAATCAAATTCCATCAACAACTCTTTAGAATTGCAATGTTAGAGCTAGTACTTCCACATCCTTAGAAAGGGCCTGCTTTTCAGGGTCGGACCCTTCTTTATCAGAGAATGATAGCTCTAAAGCCAATAGATTGCTCTATAGTCCATAGATGCTCCATAGTAATAGATTTCTAAGATTTCATTAGGACGTTGCCATTTCTCTAGTAGACTTATCTTAACCGTTCTATATTATCTCTCTTACTTTCCACTAATAGCATTAATAGTGACGTCACTAGGTAGTAGGAATTGCTTAGAATTTATAAGTTAATCTTTTTAGTTAATTTTCAGTAGTATGTAGATCACTCTGTTTGCTATTACATCTTATGCTGCCTTTTATAATGCTGTACTTTCGGATATATCTTCTTCATACAGCAGAGATTAGGGAGTGCATTTCTTCACTAAATAATACAACAATCTTTTTTAAACATTTTCCTTTTTAGTAATCAAAATTATAGCTAGTACTTTTAACTTACTATTCATTTTACACGAAATTGACTAGAGATGTAACTCATTTATGTTTCTGCATATTTTTTAGTTTCGGAATGTAAGAAATAGAAGTGCCAGTGAATGCCTCCATAAAATATTTGAAAAATTATTTTCAAATACTTCTCCTTCGTATTTCTCGTCCTTTTGAGCCAGGTTTGGCTTAATAAGATTTGGTGAATTTTATAATGTTCTTAAAAAACTCTTTAAAAAAATATTAATTAATGTTTAACATACTCAGTACAATAGAACCCGATAGCTACTTTGAAAAAATTCTAAATTATAAGTAATTTTTTAAAAATCCTTAAAAGCTTACGTATTTGTATTCATTCCTTATAACAACCAAAGAATAAAAAAAACATAAAACAATAGACTGGTAAAGTTTTTTTACAAAGTAGGTATTGAATGTCCAAGATTATTCCTAGTCTGTCAAATACCAATGGTCAGCTGTTATCTTCTACAGCGTGCCACGTCCTATTTCGAACTATAAATTGAATTGTTATCATTCAACAAAGCAATTTACTCACACCCCTAAATAAATAAGAAAATAAAAATGCTTTTTACTCTGACCTTTTTTTTACGTTCTTACTTACTGAGCTATTTTTTACCTTGAACAGTTTATCTAAATTTATACATTTGCGATATATGTGTATGTATATATAAATATTATATATTACTTAATTTTTAAAACATACATTTATTTCGGTTCCTTATTCCATGCATAGTTCGACATTTGATACTATATCTATTTAATTTGTTTTTTTTTTTTCAGAATAGTTATTCATTTATGGAAATGATTAACTACATGAATGATTGACTATTATCTTAGTCGAAATTCGAAGGATCCATGACATTAAATATTTCGTGTTTCGAATTTATTTGCGGTTTTCGTTTTGTACTACGCCCATAGTGTGATGGATATTACCGCAAAATACCCCTCAGGGAAGTGTCATTATGATAACCGGTACTCTGTATCATTTTCCATTAATGAAAAATCGAATTCTTTAAGTAGTTTTTTGTCATTTGGTGATTATGACATTTGAGTTAGGTAAATAATGTTTCAGCAGCTTTGCAGGGGTAACCTTCTGTTTACAATAATACACCCAGCTGCTTTGTGAACGGTGATAAATACATTTTTTTCAAACTCTATAAAATAGATTTAATAATGTATGAACGCCTTCGAGGATAAGATTGTGTTTTTATTAGAAAATTTCGATGTTTATATGTTAATGTAACAATATAATATATTTACTCCTTATTCATACTACTTTGGACTAGTTCTTCATAAGGTAATAAGACTGGAAAATAAAAACCGTATACGAGGAAATATAATCAGGAAAGAAACTATTCATCAAAAAACTTGGTTTAAAATACAAAAAAGGTAAAAATGAGAGATATTCAAGAAGATAAGGACGACCACACAAACTAGATGGAAAATGTAGTTCAGGTGTTAACAACAATAAACATCAAATGATGGAGATCGACATTCATAGAGATAAATGGAGGAAAACTGTACTGCGGACAAAGCCGAAAATAATAGGCAGTAGCTGTGCCACCAAGATATGATACTAAAAAAGACCACAATGACAAATTAATAATTATAGTACTTCGCCAACAAAATTGTAACAAATTTACGCCTACAGTAAACGCTTCGTGACATTTTCGTGATTCTTGACTCATGCAAACTTGGTTATTAAGAATGTAACACAACAATATTGTCACCACAATTTTTAATAATTAATAGACGCGTTTCGACTTATAATGTCATCATCAGTATGCGTGTTAACTTAGTAAGAGTAAATACTGTACTAAGCTAACTATTTGACAAAAAATTTTTATGGTAAATTAACAATGCAAAGGTGGGGGGGGGGTTAGATTCGGGTGCTGTAGGTAGCGGATAACGGAAGGATAAAGGTAAGGCAGTATGGAGTTGAGATCCAAGTCGGAACCCAATAAAGGTGTTATTCCAGGTAAACATTTGGTTTTCAACTTCTTAAAACTAAACAATGAATTCTTATATTAGGTACTAAAGCTAAAATATTTTCTTACAACTACTAGACATTATTTTACAAATATATTTTTTATAGGTTTTACCAGAGCAGAGTTATTAAGATTTGATTTTTCGTTAAAACATTCTACATTTTTATCTTGTATAGCTCTTTGAATTTCAAGATTTTCTAGGAGGTCCAATTTCCTATTTTTTTGACACGAGTGTAGAAGTTCATAATTATTAATATCAAATGTATGATCGGATTCTAGAACATGATTGGCAAAACTAGATACATTTACATGTTTTTGATGTCTATCATTTGATATTTTTTGCCAAGATTTATAGTGCTCTGTAATTCTTGTGCTTACTTTTCTACCGGATTGTCCTATGTATACACCTTTACAGGTCACGCATATTAGTTTATACACTCCACATTTATCTTTAATTTCGATAGGTTGTTTGACGCTGCCGAGAATTGTGCCTAGTTGTGTGTAAGGTTTATAACTGACTCTAAGTTCGTTTTTGCTTTGTAAAATTTTGCCTACTTGTTCTGAGAGCTTCCCCATGTATGGTAAGCTAATCCAGGGTTTTGGGTTTTGTTCTATTGGCTCTAAGTTGGTTATCAAATTTATTGCTAGTTTTTCTTGTTTTTTATTAATCATTCTGTCTATTATTTTTGTGTTGTATCCATTATTGATAGCTATTGTTTTTATTGTTGAGATTTCGTTGTTTAAGTCTAAATCATCCATGGGAATGGTAAGAGCTCGATGGATCATACTACGGAAGGCAGCCATTTTATGTTTGTACAGGTTGTTCGATTGGTTGTGAATTATTATGTCTGTGTAGGTAGATTTTCTATAGATTTTGAATTTGTGTTTATTATTATGTTTCATTATTGTTAGATCGAGAAAGTTGATAGCGTTGTCATGTTCTATTTCTAGTGTAAATTTTATGTTCTTGTGTAAATTATTGATAAAATCTAGGAACTGGTCTAGTTGTCTATTTGTACCTACCCATAGACATAATATATCGTCTACGTATCTATACCAGTATATTATATTTTTAGTTATGGGGTTATTGGGTATAAATATTTGCTGTTCGATGTGGTTCATGAACAGGTCGGCTAGGAGTGGACTGAGTGGAGATCCCATGGCTAGGCCTGTCTCGGATTTATAAAACTTATCATTAAAAACCAGGTAGTTTTGGTTTAATGTTACATTGATCAGGGATTCGAGTTCATCTTTTTGGAATACATCTAAGTTGGATTTAATTATAAGTGATTTGAGTAACTCTTTGCATTGATCTATTGGTACATTTGTGAATAAGTTAGTGACGTCGAACGAGACTAGCTTGGCGTTAGGGGGTATATTAACCTCTTTTATTTTATTAATTAACTCGTTGGAATTTTTAACAGTAAAATTTAATTGTATGGGTAGGTTATCCTTGATAGTTTGATTTAATTGTTTGGCCAGTTTATAATTGGGAGAATTTATACTTGACACTACGGGACGTATTGGGACTTGGGGTTTGTGTATTTTAGGGTATCCAGTTAATCTAGGTGGAGTAGGGTTCATCATCTTAAGTTTATTAATTGTTTCCAGACTAAATATGCGCTTACTTTTATCTACCGTTTGTTTAATTTTCGTATAATAATTTTTAATAGGATTGACTTGGATCTCAACTCCATACCGCCTTACCTTTATCCTTCCGTAATCCACTACCTACACCACCCGAATCTACCCCCACCCCCCCTTGCATTGTTAATTTACCAAAAATTTTTTTTGTAAAATAGTTAGCTTAGTACAGTATTTACTCTTACTAAGTTAACACGCATACTGATGATGACATTATAAGTCGAAACGCGTCTATTAATATTGTTGTGTTACATTTTATTAACCTCTCTAGTCATAATTATGAAGTGGTACCACAAAATCTCAGTCAAAACAACCAACTATTTGCTCATAAAGAAGTTTCAATTGAAATAATTTTATTCTAAGAATGATTGCGCAGGTCTGCTATACATTCCGCATTACCAGAAGATTACATATAATGTGGTTGCCTGAGAACTTGCAGTAAATAATTTAATTTCACACTTCGTAAATAATTTATTTTTATCTCAAATAAATAGAATGACTGAGGTTGCTGCTATCATTCCTATAATATAATAATGGTAAAAAATATATTATCAAAGAAGTTAAATATAAATTATAATAATGATAATAAAATTAAGGTTGTTAAATATCTATATACTGTACAACGCCCAAATGAAATATATAAATATACATTTAATAAATCTCTATTATATTTCATTTAAGCAAATAAATATTAATTTAAATCCGATACGTTATTTAACGTCAGGGTTCATCCATAAATTTTTATGATATCTTTTAAATTAATTTATTTTTAATTTAGCATTCCATTAGGTTTTTTTCTCTAAATTTTTGTATTACCCACATAAAAAAAAATATTATATGAAACCAATCCAATTGGACTTAAATTTTTTTGAATATTATTAAGAGTAATATTTACCTTGAACTTTTAGAGAATTATAAAGATTCAGTTTCACCAAAAAAAATATTGGTGTAAAAGTTACCAACCGCAATCATAATTTAATTTTAGAAATTCGCTTCGCACCAACAGATGTAATAGAAGTTAAGGAACTCAGGAATTTTATAAAAATTATTAAACTTTTTCTTTTAATAACTTAGTCTATAATTAAATATTGAAAATTCTTCATTTAGATTAATTATTTAATTTTGATTTCTTTGTGATGGAATAATCTAGTGTCCAAGCAACCGAGATTGTAACAAAGAGACTAAAAGCAAAAATTAAAATTATGAAAAGCTTCTTTAATGATGCGGTGCATAAAGAACTCACGTAAAAAAGAAAAATATTTGTTTTCAATATGGCTACCAGGAAAATGTTGCAGGGAAAAAATTACTTAATTTTATCTACCTGAAAAGGTCTTCGAAATGATATGTGACATGCGCTAAACTATAAAAATTTTTTGTAAACCCCCATTTGGCCATATTTGTTTTCAAAATGCCGGCAAAGAATGAAAATGTCGTAGGAATATTTATATATTCTTTTCCTACTCTTCAAGAACTTTAAATTTATACATAACCGTCATGCTGACTAAAAGAAGTTTGTTTGGTTCACAACAACGACACCATATTGACCACTACCTTGAAAATATTTAGTGCACCAAAAACTATACAGCTGTCACGAATTATAAGGTGAGCCTATGAGCCAAATTTCGTTAATAACAATAAATGTTTACGTCAGTCATCGTTAAGGCGGAGACACACCTGAGCATTCACCCCGAATGAGCATGCGTTTCCTTTCGGCTCGTCCAGTCCATTTCTAAGCAAATCGGGGCGAACGCATGCTCATTCGGGGGCGAACGCATGCTCATTCGGGGGCGAACGCATGCTCATTCGGGGGCGAACGCATGCTCATTCGGGGGTAAACGCATGCTCATTCGGGGGCGAAGGCATGCTCATTCGGGGGCAAACGCATGCTCATTCGGGGGCGAACGCATGCTCATTCGGGGTGAATGTTCAAGTGTGTCTCCAGTCTCCACCTTTAGACAAACAGACCCACAAACACACAATCTTTTCAAAGCACAAGTATCTGAAATGTGGAACTTAATACGCTCGTTCAATAATAATATAAAAACAAAACCTGATTTCAACAAATAAAACTTAATATTTAAGATAGGATTTTGGACTGTCAGCTATTAACGGCCTACAATAAACCAAAAGAAAAATTTAATTTCATGCGGAGATGCGTTCATTTTTGTCATACTATACTAATTCAATTTGCTACTATTCAATTGGCGCATATATTCTACTACCAGCTTGTTACGGTGTCTTTGCCAAGTTAGATAATACCATACATTTTTAAACTTCTTCGGTTCACATTACACAATATTCCAAAAATAAAATATAGTGGTAACATAATTAAGTATATGAATTAGTACAAAATAATACAATATAAAGCTTAAAATAAATAAACAACATAATGTTTTTGAGAGCCCTCAATAGCCTAACTGCCTAGAGCGAGATGACATGTTCATCCTATATTTCACTCAAGCACATAACTTAGCCATCTTTCATTTTACTTTTTCGTATTGAAAAAGTATCGTGGGAGCTCAAAAAATCAATTTTAATGAATTTACATGTCTTGAGATCCCCAGAGTCTAGAAAAGAAGGTTTTTAAAAAAATGTCTGCCTTCAGTCTAAGTAGATACCCTGCAAATATAAATCTTGGTTCTGATGAAATGATCGAAAAAGCGATTTACATTTACAAAAAATTTAATTNTTACTCTTAAATGATAACTAATTCAATGATAACCGTACTCAACTTATATTTTCTCTTGCCTTCAAACCAACAAATGTAACCTTCTATACAGTTTGAGGTCTAAGTAAACGTGAACAACTTACAAATAAAAAGCCCTTTTACTATTGTGTCACTGACGAGGTTATCTCAAATGATTCCGAGGAAAAGAAATTTTCCATTTAAGTAAGAAGTCATTTGGTTCTAATCCATTAATCTTTATGTCTTCTAATTTAATCGGACATTTTTTATTTTTATATTTTATCTATTTGAAATATAATTTTATTACCGTTATTTTTATCTATAGTATAGTAACTACAAGCTTTTTACCACTTAGAAGCCCCTTTTATACGCCCTTTCTTTAACAAATTGCTTTCAACTACGAAACGCTTGCTTAGCCCTTTTAAAGTTCTTCGTCCATGTGTATTATTATAACCTTAATTACGTTCGGTCAGTGTTGGGTAAAGAGTAAAGACAGCTATGTCATCATTCAGAAGATGTTTGGGATGTCATAGTTCGTTAGCCAATGCTGTATCATTCTTAGTGTTACCTATGGTGTCTACTAAAAGGCTCCGATTTTTAAGGTAAGTGATGGCTCACTTCATCCGATGATAGAAGCATGATTTTGGAACAGCGCAGCGGAAGAAAGGTCTAGATGAAGACCCTTCCTTTTAGAATTCAAGGTTTAACTATATAAAAAAGGAACTTGTTAGAACGTTACTAATGAAAACGTTAACCCTCTAGACTCTAGAAAGCTTATAGCTATATTTGAGATTATGATAGATGAGGTGAGATGTTTGGTAAAAATCACAGTTCTTCGTTGTAGAAATTAAACTATATTCTTCCTCAATATAAACAAATGGCTACCTCCATGTAAACAAAAAATAATATAAAGGCCCCCATACACGGTCAAAATGTCTGCGCAAACATTTTGATCGAGTATGGGGCTATTTGATGTTTGATCAAACATGAAGTTTGACGTGTATGGCCTAAATTTGCCAGACATCAGGTTTGCGCAAAATATTTGATCGTGTAAGAGGGCCTTACCATACTACCTCCAATACCAGTGTTTGTTATTTTAAAGTTATAGGTTTAAATCATTCTTTAGACAGAGAGACATCTCTTTAATTCAAATTATTGCATTTAAAGTGAAGTGGCAGATTGGTCGATACGGACACGTATTAATATACATATATAAATTAATTCGCTTGCAATCTCAAGTTGACATTATGAACACCTCTGAATGCAGTGCGACAGTGTTTAGACCAAATGTCAGGTAAAATTCAGACAAAATAGGGTAAGTACTTTTAAAGAATAGGTGTTAATATCAAATTTATGGGCATTCATTTATATTGTTACTCCTCTATGTTTTTTTCGAATATTAATATATTTGACTAAATAAGTAATAAGAAAATGTGATGTTTAGCCCAATGTACTTTAAAATAAAGGAATATCACATTTTTATTGACGCGGTCAACACCGGAAGACCTATAGAACTCTATTATGAAACTAACCACGGAAGCCTACAGCCTACGCTCCAAGATAAATGCAATAAAGTTATATTTTTAATGGAATCACATACAACTTTACACTGCTCATGCTCCTCCATTTGTATGTTAAGCGTTATTGTCAATCTTTTCATAGTTTATAAACAATAAATACCTAAAAAAAAAAAACGTTCCACGACATTAGAATAGTGCCAAATTCAATAATCTAAACTTAATGCATTTAAAGAATTTATTGACTAATGTCAGAAATGCTCTATATTGAAATAAAATATTAAATATAAATTCAAATCTCCTTTTGATGCTTTCCTCGTTAAATCATAAATGTACATCAATCATGAAACAATTCTTTCAGAAAACAATGATTAACCATGTTCGATCATATTTTATCTTGTCCAAACAAAACATTTCTTTAAAAGTGGAAAATCTTAAATCATTTCACTGTTATTTTAAATGCAAAGATAGAATTTGGTTGTTATACAAAAGAGTTACACAGCGAAAACATGCACTACCCCTTTTTGTTATTTATACTTTCGAACATACTAAAAAAAAAAAAAAAAAAAAAAAATTATAAATGCATGTGTTGAGAAGTATCTAAGAAATAAAAAAAACTGCTCGATTTTATTTATTATTTTTTGCTTTTGAAGTAGATTTATTGTCTTTGAAATCCTGCACGAAGTTTTTACTGCAGTTTAATAAAAAAAAAATTAGTTTAGAAGGAAAAAATTCAGGATGAACATATAATTATTATTTATGCTCAGAACTTGGGGTGAGGTCGTTTTTGAAGACTTTCAAACCCTGTCATTTATTTTTTTTATTATTTACAAGCACCAAAAAAAAAAAAAGAGAACAGTTTGAGTGTAGTAACGGTAGGCAAAGCCGATGATTTCGGCGCCCTTTTTGGCATATTTAAAACGAATGAGTGTGTGTTTAATTTTTTTTTTTCATTTTTAATTTATTTACTTAATACGTCTGTATTTTGTATAACTTCCAATAGATTTATGATATTTCTTTCCCCCTACTAAAACTTAAGTGGTAAGATTACGAAAAAAAAAGAGAAAATTATTAGTTAAGAAGAGTGAAGAATCAAATGTGAGAATTTTTAAAGTTTTATAAAACACCTTTTGTGCGTCGAGAGGGTTAGACTTTTTAAAAAGAGATTTTGGAAGCTGTTTTAACTAATTGCATTAGTGGCAAATTATCGTGGGTTCAGGCGCGGTCCAATATATATATATCTCACTGGATAACAGGACCTCTTGATTTATCATCTAGTCGGATCTTGAAGTGAAGTCGAAAGTCCAATAGAAGGTTTTTTAGGTAGGAGTAATTAGATCGAAAATTTGTAATCGATTACGCCTTGCTTGATTTTTTTGTGGAGGATAAGGTAAAAAAATCGAACTTGAATCGACGGATCGTATCAGTACATCGGTGTTAAAGCTCGGACCTCAATGTGTAAACCGGATTTAGTATGTCGGTAGGTGGAATCATTAATGAGGCTACTTCATGATTTACTAAGTCCACTACATGAAAGCTACTTCATGAGCTTTCTTACATAAGTCTAGTGCAATTTCATTTAAAGTTTTAAATTAATTTTTTGTAAACATTAAATTTTGTAAAGAAAATGCTGACTTAGGGCAATTAAACGTAGCAGTCTTGCGGAGTTTTCTGATTCCGCAGAGGTTTATAGGTCGTATAATATTATCTGGGAAGTACTGATGCAACAAAAACAATAAAACATTGACCCTAGACCCTAAATGCGCTATCATTAATGACATTAAAC
Source organism: Gerris buenoi (assembly GCA_001010745.2). Classification (NCBI taxonomy): domain Eukaryota; kingdom Metazoa; phylum Arthropoda; class Insecta; order Hemiptera; family Gerridae; genus Gerris; species Gerris buenoi. The sequence goes on from KZ651520.1 coordinate 375,116, forward strand.
GTCGGATACACAACAATCAAGATGTGGTTACACCGGAAAACCTAGATCGTTATAAAAGCAAGTATAAGGCCGGCCACACACGTACAGTTTAAACTGACAGTTGAAACTACACTGTAGAAGTACACACACGTACAGTTTAATCCTTCAGTTTTAATAATGGATTCGAAGACCCAGAACGATTTCACCGCTCTCGGTTTACTTTTTTGTAATTTTACGAAAAAATTAAAAAAGCGTAAACAGTAGTACAGAAGTGGTTAGAAAGGCGAAGTCAATCTTCGGACATAAGCATATTAAAAGAATTAAGCCGAGAATCAAACACACTTTGTTGCTCGCAAAAAAATGAACTGAGAACTGTACAGTTGAACCCCCACACACGCAACAATCAGTTCAATCTTTCAGTCAAAATAATCGAAATTTCATTCGTCTTAGTTTAACTGTACGGTTTAGTTGAACTGCGACTGAAATACTCACACACGGACCGTTTCAACTGAACAGTTTAAACCGTCAGTTAAAACTGCACGTGTGTGGCCGGCTTAACTTTAATTTAACAAAAGGATCTTTAGACTGCTATTTTGAAATTAGGATATTGCTTTATTTGTTTAATACTATAAAGAGTGTATTAATTAAAGGAATAACACAAACAGTATTTTCACGTAAATTGAAAAAAAAAAAAATCTTAAAGCAGCTTTCAGCCTTTAAAAGGCCATTATCAGTGCCTATTGTGGAAGAAAAAAGGTTACATTAATAAAATGAATTTAGTGAGTGGGTCTACACTACATTTATATCATGACGTTCTCTACAGACGAATAATATAATTAATAGTTATAATAAAAGTCGTAAGATGAAAATCGGTTGAGCTAAAATAGAAGTATGTAATGTGTATAGACATGGAGGTACGCGAGTCGCAGTCGGTGACCGAGGTGCGGGCGACAGAGCACTATTTGATCGAGCTTCCTCTACTCTACAGTGAAATCTTTGCTGCATTAAAATATTTAAACGGAAATAACCTCTTTTACCTAACACTGGTCGTGTTTGTTCACAATTTATTTGAAAAATATCGCCAAAATGTCTCAGATATTTAGCGATTTATCGACTAATACTAATAATGTGGTAAAACTAAAGACTGATGATTGTACTGTCGTCCGAAAATTCATAATCTGTTGAAGTTTCAGTCATCTAGGTAGTAGTGGGTCCTAAAGTTAATTAACATCGTGTAAAATATAATTCATTGAATGTTTTAAAGTTCATAAACTGCCCACGTTGTTTAAAGACGTTTAAAGACGTAAAGAAAGAAGAAATGTTACATCGTTAAGCCAGTCTGTTAAACGATTAAAATTTATTTACTTGCATCCTCTATGTTAATAATTAAGTTATACATAATACTATGCTATAGTATACAATGAAATATGATTTTTTTAAAAAAATCATTCCGCCTTATTTTTATATTGATTGGGTTGCATTTTCGATTGGAACATCTGGCTTATAATAGCCCAATTTGTAAATAATAAGTGATAAAGTATGTCAATTATAAGTATATTATTATCTTATGAATGATTAACCTGTAAGGTAACATCTTAGGTATACATATATTTCTTATTGTACCATACAGGGTCAGGAGGCCCATAAAAAATTCTATTTAAATCTGAATGCAGTTCTAAATTTATAATTTGTATAATGAGAATTCTGTTGGCCTAAATTTAAATAACTCTTAAATGTTGTAATGTGCAGTATATGAATGAATTAAAATAAATCTACTTGAAATTATAAATAAATATTCTTCATATTTAATATAAATCATAAAACTCCCTAGCATTAGTCATCAGGAGAGACACTACCTCATACAACTTACTCAACAATATCAGAAACCAGCTGCTAGAATTCGGATAATGACAAGAATTGCTTTTCAAAATGCTACAATCTAATTTCCTTTAAATAAGGACAAATGGCTAAGTGCGTGGTGGTAAATGGTCATCCTTAACTCGATATAAGTCAAATTTTGCATTTGCTATTCCATGCTCCTATATTGCTATTATGATACTAAATCACAATTTTGAAATTTTCCTTTACTTAAATCAATAAAATCCGTATCATTCTATAGTTTTCTATAACAATATCACAAATATCTATTTACTTATAGAGTAGTCTCCTCATATCTCTATCTAGCAATGATATATATGTATAATAGTGAAGAAGGAAATAAGGTGTTAAAATGGAATCTACAATTCCGGAGACGTACCAAAGCCTAATCTTTAAAGAGAGATACACGCGAGCTTATTTGCACCATTATTTGGCAGGCTAAAGACTCGAGGAAAGGTAACGGGGAAAGAAGACTCAAGATGAAGCCTCGAGCTAAAGACAAGACGTGTGGGTGTCGGCAAGGACGTTAGACCCTAAAGACTCTTTAACTAATTAATGTAACATCACCTTAGACTCTTTTCTATCAAGAGTCGGGCAAGAGAAAATAAAAAACAGAGATAGAACACTAAGAAAAATAAAGGATTTGCATCTAGTTTGCATAAAAGCTAATCTCCAGTCAAGAAAGGGGCTTTGGAGGGAGTGAAAAACAAAGATACCTGAAGTCCGANTATATATGTATAATAGTGAAGAAGGAAATAAGGTGTTAAAATGGAATCTACAATTCCGGAGACGTACCAAAGCCTAATCTTTAAAGAGAGATACAGACGAGCTTATTTGCACCATTATTTGTCAGGCTAAAGACTCGAGGAAAGGAAGTGGGGAAAGAAGACTCAAGATGAAGCCTCGAGCTAAAGACAAGACGTGTGGGTGTCGGCAAGGACGTTAGCCCCTTAAGACTCTTTAACTAACTAATGTAACATCACCTTAGACTCTTTTCTATCAAGAGTCGGGCAAGAGAAAATAAAAAACAGAGATAGAACATTAAGAAAAATAAAGGATTTGCATCTAGTTTGCATAAAAGCTAATCTCCAGTCAAGAAAGGGGCTTTGGAGGGAGTGAAAAACAAAGATACCTGAAGTCCGAGGCTTAAAAATACTTCAAAGACATCCTAGAAAGGTAGTAAGAAAATAAGGAGAATGTGGAGGAAAAAACCTTTTTGGCTCGGAAACGACATCTGATTAGCAAGTAAGGTAAAAACTAAATCTAAAGAACTAGTTTATAGTAGATTCAAACAGTTCCATGTTTGGTAAAAGGAAGGGAAGTTACAGAGTGGACATGGCTTGGCTTGTTATAGTTTGAACACTTGAAGACTTGACGGTGTAGAAGAGACAACCTTGCTCTATGAATATTCATAAAGTTGCAGAATGCCTTCACCAACCCCTCGCTGTAGTACTCTTCTCTCCCCTTTTTCTTACCTATTTAAACTGAATTTTAAAACAAACTCCAGCAAATAATGACAAATTAACCAAAGTCTTGTCCGTATACGTATATTTCCACAGTGGTTTACAGATCTCCTTATATATACAGTCATATGAACCAATTGTTTATATTACAGGACCTTTTGTTAGATAGATTACATTATGTAGACTCATATTTTTAAAAAAAGGCCTTTATAATGTGTCTTAAATAAGTGTGTTTAACACATCGTCTCCAAAACAAAACTATAATACCAATTAAAATAATAGTTTGAAAACAACTATAAATCAAATTTACTTAGCACAAACCATTTTTTTTTTGAAAAAAATGTTTACTGAACACATAAGATAATTAAAGCATGTAAAGAAATAATAAAAGATACATTGAAAATAATCATTAAAGTAACGAAATATCTTATTACATTTAAAGTGAAAGAGCTTTAAACTTTAACCATGAAAAACATCCTCCAAATCCCAAGGCATCCCGTGAATAAATCTATAAATCAAAATATATATACACCGAACATTAAATATCACATATTGGTTTTTACCGATACCCTTGCTCCCATTTAAAAAACGATACTGCTTTTATTTTTTAAAACCAATAATTAGTTCTTACTGACCTGGGGGATAGCAAGAGTAAAAAAGTAAAAAAAAAAAAAAAAAAAAATTAAAAAAGATCTAATAAATTATAATGACTAAACAGACACGTTCGATCGCGTTTAGGCAGTACGCGATCGAACGGGGAGATTAGAACAAGAATCTGGTCTTTAGGTTGGTAAATACAAGCGTTATTACAATCCGTACACTTAAAAGAAAAAAGACATGGGAAGTATTCCTATATAAAAATTCACAGCGAGCGTTACTCTAATAACAATTTATTAATATATTTTTTGTCCAATAAGAAACTTCAGTCACCTCTTAAATCCAAGTCAAAAGATTATAGAATTAGATCAGAAAATATAAAGAGACAGCTAACTAAAGTAAATAATCCTAATTACTTCCTAGTAACGTAAACTTCCTAGTTTCTAGGACAGATGTAGAATGCAAAACGAGTAAATACACTTTGAAAACTAATAGATGATTACCATATTACTCATATTACTTTTGGACCGGTTTCATTTAAGTACTGTATTTAGGATTTAGTCCGGGACTAAATAGTGATTATAATCCCTTGTGTTGACATTTAAGAGTTTTATAGTAAATGATTAACTTAACACTGGACTAAATGTTGTAGCTAAAGCCGGATTACGTCTTTGGTTACTGGTTAACAAAATAAACAAGTGACAATCAACTATAGTTAAATTGGGTAAAAACAGAAATAACAAGCCTAGATAAACACCTTTTTATAGTAAATGTAATTTTATGGAAAAAGCCAAGATATTAAAAACTAAACTTCCGACTTTGATGAAATTAGGATGATATTGGTTATAATTAAACCATTGTTGGTCCTTCATTATTTTTAAATTTTTACACCTATCTGTTTTTCTTTCTGCGTGCGCACAAACCTCTTTATGTTAATACCTATATCTTTAGAAGTACCTCATGCGATTCTTTACAAATTTGGAATAGTTAGTCGAAAGTAACCTAGAGATAGCCCAATTTTAATTTAAACTATCTGGGCACATAAAAAATTGCTTAACTGATTTTTTTACTACGTTTTTATTAGCTTGCTTTCTTGTCCAGTACAAATCTTGAGATCGATTTCTAACTAACTTCCCGAGTAACTAGACATTTTAAACTTTTAGAATAGCTCAGAACACAATGACAATGCATTATTTTAATACTTTTATCCATCTTTCAGCAAAATTTAATTCGTTTTCAGCAAATTGAGCTGTATGGAAAGTTAGTTCGGAAAAAATCCGGAAGTTATTTTATTTGTTTTGGCATGTCCCATATTTACTTAGAATAATACTATATATAGAAGGAGCATAGAATCAAAACAACAAGCAATTACTGATAAGGGACTGAAGCCAACTTTCGCCGAGGGGTTGTGTCCATTAGACCAGGGGACCAACAAAACAACACTCTTTTTTTTCATTTAAGCTGGAGAAGGTTGGCCACGCTTTAGTAACTATTCAAAGCCCGCTCACAAACGGCAAGAAAACAAGCCCTGCCATTGGTTATTGTTTACGTTTCACTCTGACGTCATGTTTTTCAGCTCGCCCGTCATGATATAATAAACATTATTATAGCATATTTCAAGCTAAAATAAGATAAAACACAAAAAAAAATATTACAATAAACTAAACTGACCTCTCAATAATTATAATTAAATATAAAACCGAAGGCAAATAATTTTAGAGTTATGACGTCACAAATTACAAAAATGAATTTTTAGAACGCGGATAATGATCATAACCAAAGTTGTTTTCAATGTTATCAGTTATCAGTGACACTCCTTCTATATATAGTATTATTCTATGCATATTTACTATCTTCATTTTGACAGGTTTCAAATTTATGTCTATGACCAAAAATTTAAAAACGAAGTATATAAAAAGTTTTTTTTTTATCTAGCAATTATTATAATATATTTTGAGATTTAAAAAAAAAAAAAAATAGATAATCACCGGTGATAAAATGTATCATGTAATGCTAAAAGCACAACACTATTAAAGTATAATTATTGATAAGACGATAGGAAGCTATGTGTCATATTAATTGGTAAACTATTTTTTAATTTATCAGAATTGTTTTGCTTTTTACATGAATAATAGCATCAATTTAGCGATATTTAATGTACGCAGACGGTCAATGAATATGAAACCATTTGTGTGGGGCGTCTTTAAACAAACCATATAAATTTTAAAATTGGCTGTAAACTATTTAAGATATAGGTGTTATATAACTATGATTATGGCCTGCCACCCCATATTTCATTGAAAGCTGACGGTAGTTTTTAAGATTTGTAGGTTGGCTAATATTGTACATGTCGACACATCAAAAATGCTCCCTGATGTCTATAATAGAATTTTTGAAGTCAGAGACAAAAAATAATGCTTCCGTTACCTTCGTAAGCTCGAAACTAAAATTAGTAATGTTTATGCAGATTTATATTAATGTTTATTTATTCATTAATAAAATGTATTTGAATTAACTATAATTGTGATTTCAATCTTTATCCTATTTTCACCCTTCTCCTACAAAACAATTGTGATTGAGATTTGAATAGGTATTTATCCTATTCTTTCCTTTCCCCTACAAAACAATTGTGCTTTGAATATTTATCCTATTTTCTCTCTTCCCCTATAAAGCAATTACTCTTTTAATTTTAAGTGTGGATTTAAAATTATTTATATCAGTAACTATTTATAAAATTATAAAATACATGGACATTAATGTTTTTTTAATATGTTATTATAAAATATATACTTTACGAAGTAGAATAAAGATAAGACAAGGAAAAAGATAGAGAAAATAAATTTGAGCTGAATGGACAAATAATAAATAAATATCCAATTATAGAAAGAGAAAAAAAAATCAACAAAAATGCAGACCATGAGCGTTACAAAAAATGATTTCATTAAACAACTATAAGTAATATTTATGATAGATAAATAAGAAACATATTAAATAACACTTTAGAAACCGAAATAAATACTAAAACTAATTCTAATGAAAATCACAAACATGTAAGCAATAAATACAAAAAGCAAAATTATATTGCATAATAAATAAATCACGTTAAGAATATAATAATATTAAATATTGAATACGAATAAAATAACTAACAGTTTTTCTTGGAATCACAATTCTTTAAGGATCACGCCTAAAAGGTTAAACGATCATCAACAATTATTTCAAATTCAATTAAAAAACAAAAAAAAAAAGTAAGTTTACTTAAAAAGTTACTATAAAAGAGATAATTAATAATACTTAGTAATCAATGTGGTACACCCTTATAAATTGAATGAGAGAATCTCGAGATAAAAATAATTTTATAATGACAATTACCAACATTTATGATCATTGTAAGTATCTTAAATTTGTATCAATGAATTGTGTAATCATGATAGTAGTAAAATATTTAATATAAAAAATGAATTCTTGATTAATCTAAATTATCAAAGGAATTGTTTTATTGGTCATAATTATTATTGTTTTTATTTTAGTGTATTAAAATAAAGGAGGAAGATGGCCTTGATTTAATGGTCGAAACATCTCACAATGTCAACTAGCGTTTTTCGTTTGTAATATACACCTTAAAAACCATCTGGAGATTCTCTAATTAAAAAGTTACTTAAACCATGTAATAATTACATTTTAAGTTGCACTGGTTGTATTGCGAATTATAAGGTTTATACATCTAATGGAGAGACACACAAAGCCCGTGCTGTTACGCCATAGAATTAGTTATTGCACTCACCTGAAACAGAAAAAAAATCACAATATAGAAATAATATATATATATAAATAAAATAAAGTTTTGTCTGTACAATGGTCATATTTGAAATTTTTGTTTGATACTTTTTCAGTTCAAAACTTCCAAAAATAGAATTTGGCCTCAATTTGTTTCGTGTATGTCTGTCGCCATTAGTTTGACTTTATAGGTGCAAAACTGGCTAAACGAAATAGATTCATTTTTTTAGAGGTGAGCAAAAACATGTAGCGAATATTGTAAGCTTGGTTCAACGAAAAATTTTGAGTAGAACCAAAGTTATTAACAATTAGAATTTAGAAAGAAATCTAAAAAAATTAGGTTGACCCACTCACCATTATCAAAAACCACAGACCCACTAACACCTAGCATGAGCCACGTGAGGAGCGTGGGGTGAAGGCTAGTATACTATATCCATGAAATATTAATATCTATAGTTCGTTTCTATAAAGAAATATATTCAAATAGGTTTATAACGGAGGTAAAGGTCTTCTGGTGGTGACCGCGTCATAGTGGATAAGGGTTTTACATGAAGTGTTAGAGGCATCTTCAGGAATTAGTATTTACAAACCTATATTTTAATACGATCATCTAAAAACATTTTGTGACACCCTTTTGTAAAAGGTATGATTGATTACTAACTACCTAGGTAAGAAATCTGGATTATATTATAGAATTCTATTAGAATTTTTATTTCATTTTAAACATTGATTTTATAGAACTAGAGAAACGTAGTAGCATTATAATTTTTAATAATAATCAGTCTGGACGCAAGAGTCGTGAAAGGGCTTAGGCATGCCAAAGGGCTTCTAAAACTTAAAAATGTAATGGGTGATACAGGGTTGCCATGTGTTGATTAATGTAAAAAAAAAAAATCAATAAATTGGTAAGGCGTGAAGTCTCACGTAAAAAGGATTTCGTTGGTATTGTGAACAAAAATTAGTAAGGGGGAGGGGGATTTTTTTTTTTTAAAAAAACGGGGGGGGAAATGAAATATTACCCAAGTGTTATATGTTTTTGTTATCTACTATTCAATACCTTTCATTTGATACCCCACTCAAAATTTAAAAAAAATATCTTTTTTTTCCAGTGATATATGATCGAGTTGCTAATCTTATTTTTTCTATGGCCCAGCAGACCGCACATTTTGCATATTTTTCTATATTTTTAGTAACAGCGGAAGTACAATTTTAGGGGGGGGGACACGCAAAATTTCGATGTTTTTAGACAAAATGGCGCCGAAAACTAAACACTAACCCTAAGTGGTATATATATTTGTAATCTACTCTTCAATACCTTTCATTTGATACCCCACTCAAAATTAAAAAAAAAAAAACAAATTTAAACCAAAGCTTTAAACCATTCAATCAAACAAAATTGGACGCAAGAAAAAGAAAGCTATGTGCCACACTAATTGGTAGAGGTTTTTTCATTATTTTTTTTTATTGGTTCCTCATGAATATTGTGTAACTAAATATGCACCTATGATTTTGAGGGGCTCGTTAAAAATCATTAAAAGTATAAATATGTGATAAAAAGTACCATATTTAAATCTATGGAATTTCGAATCACATAAGATTCGTCATTAACCTGAACAATACATATAGTAATGCCTAACTAAAAAAATATAAAACATATATGTATATTTATTTTACGGTACAAAAATGTGAATTTGTTTAACTGCATTTCGTTCTACATGGCCTCATTCCTGTACTGACTGAGGTAAGAAAAAAAACATGATATCTGAACCTTGATACCTTATCTACAACTCTGACATTTAATACTTAACACACTCAATAAGGAAATAAATATCCAATCAAAACCTATTCTGATAATAAACAAAGATATAGGCCTTTTCAACAATGCATGATCTCTCTGCGTTAATTTTTAAGACAAGTCATCTCATAAATAGATAAGAAAGATTGACCTTTAATAAGAGTAACTAATCAATTATGTGTAAAACACTTTTTTTTATTTTATATTACTTTATGCAAGGAATTTGTTTTGGTTTAGATTTGATTTTTTTTTTTAATTAGGGGTGGGAAGACTGGACACGAACTAGAACGGCTGTAGAATGTGGAATGTCATAAAAAAAGAAAAATATGATATGACAAGCCATTTATCATAATCCGTATAAGTTATTACGTGTGAAGCAGACGGTAGGATTCTAAGTTGCTAGACATGATTTGCATATCAAGTGAGTTTAATTTCCTTATTTCATTTTCATAAAGAGACTGAACTACATAAAGGCGTCTGATAAACTGAAAATATAGAACGATATCTTAATAATAATAATTCTTCGACTGTAAAATGGTAAAATTTAAAAAGTTTTAAAAACTGCAGTTGTGGTTCATATAATCATAACAACAATCAACCGAATTCGAGAAAATCTTAACATGTCAGAATGCACATTCGCAATTTTCACCTGAGAGTGTTATCATCGTTTAAACTCACATAACAACAATCAACCGAATTCGAAAAACTCTAAATACACATATGAGAGTGCACATTCGCAAGTTTCGTCAATGACTTGACGACGTAAAGGCGTCTCTGAAAAAGTTAAAGCTTTAGAATTAGAACGATGTAAAAAGGCAAAATCAAAATTTATTAATATAGACTGCCAAATAGTGAGACACATACCTATTTATTTAGTACACATTATTTAGTAGCACATTAGTCTAATTTATTTAATTGTTTCCCCCCGTTCTTTTAATAGGTCAAAATTGTTTTGAATTTTTAAAATAAATAAAAGTATCAATTAAAAAAAAAGTTAAAGTGCGCAGGTGGTTGAAATTAATCTAGTGCTATCTGCGGTCTACTTCCGACAATCCAAAATGCCATAAAAATCAAATGAGTACTTTAGACTTTAGAAGATATAGGTCTAAATAAAAATGTATGTTAGTGCACATACTGAAGAGAAACTAATAATAATTATAATGGCCGCAAAGGTTGAAACTTATATTGGACTAACAATGGGCTAATTCTGACCTACCATAAGAATTTTATTAAAATCGGACGTGTATAGTTTTTAGTAAAAGTTGGCTCGTAAAAATTGAGTGACAGACACGGAACCAAAAATGTCCTCTTATGTCTGAAAAGGATTTCTGTCTTGGAATTTTTGAAACAGAAGATATAAAATATTTTTGTTCTTCAGAACGATCACATAGCTTCCCTTCCTTCATAAGGTCAGAAGCAAAACTGCAGATGTGTATTGTTAATATCTTCATAAAAAACAATCATTCGGAATTCGAGAATGTGAGAGAACACAATCGCACCTTTCATTACTTCCCTAATAAAATTACTAAGTCACGTAAAACTCTCAAGACAAAAAATATGCTTAACTGCTGTGATACTAATCTGAACAAAAAGCTGATCTTTGAGTTTTAATTACAATGAGTATGTTAAACAAAATCACGGTAAATATTTGTTTTAATAAACTTGCACATAATTTAGAACGTTCTGTCAGACACAACTCCATTTGCCTCTTTGTAAAATAAGAGATTGCCTTTTTAAATCTGATTGATTAATTACATTCATCATTGTAAACTAATCTTACATAAATATATAGCAAAATAAACACACGTTGAGTTCCATTATTATATCCACATGTTCACCAAATAACTAAATTGTAGTGACGCTTAGCTTTACTAACACAACTCTTAATTTAATTATTAGTATGCAAAAATATTCACATGAGACCCAACAAAATATTGTCTTATTTAGGAACAAGATTAAGTTGCTTCATATTACTTTAGCAAATAAAGAGAACAAGATGCCAACCCGTGTTGAATTTTTTTTTACTGCGTGTCAGCTCATGAAAATACTAAATACATAATTGAAAACATAAATATAAGGCTTAACACCTTACTTAAGAGTAGTAGAAACAGAACACTACAAGCATATAATCATTTTGTTTATGAGCTACAAGAAAATAACAAATAACTATAAACCAGTGTATTATAATAAATCTCGATGAATCAAGTTTTGATTTAACAATGTCCATTTCCTCTACATTGTACACAGGATAACTTCATCAGTAACCAGGATTTGATAATAGTTCTATTTTTTTCCTCCGTACCTATAATTTTACTGCAATTCGTCCGGAATAATTCATCTTTAATCTCGGAGTGAAGGTCGACCGCACATAGTGTGATCATGTGTTCTAATATAAATAAAAAAGTCTTGATAAAAAATTATGATATGTTGGATGTCAGAGCCGATATGACCGCCGCGAATAATTATAATATTAAAAAGTCAGGCGGCATGTTGTTTGCCGGGGAGATAATTCAAGGCTGGGCCGGCGGAGAGGTGCAGATCATGCGTTAGACCGGCCCCGGGATCAGGCGCTAGGTTCACAGGTTCTTGGTGCAAGTCTACACACAACTCTCCTGGTCAATAAAGGTTAAGGCTACGGGCGTGGCGGTGAGGCAGAAATACACCACTCAAGCAAATCCCCCTTTCTTTTTATATTATTGGAAGGACTTTAGCTAAACTATTATATTCATTTATCTTCACACCTCTATGCAAACAGATTATCTTAGAAGTAGACTGAAGTTAAACATCGATGAAGTTGCATTAGCACGAGAGAAGATGGTAGAACATCAATTTCGCATAACACTCTAATCTCAAAATGTTGATGTCGAACTTTATAACAAACAATTACGAATATCGTGACTATTTAAACCCAAATGCAACCCAACCACCCCTTAAAATAAACAGTAATAATTTAACATCCAAATCATGTAACAAAATAATAAAAGGACGGAAATAAAATAAGGAAATAATTAAAGGACGCAATAAAATCAATATTGATTGAACTAAGAAAAGAGTTTTAAACTATAGACAGGTATTAAAAACAGATATAACAAACAGATATTAACGATGTAGTTACGATGTATGTACATTCACATATAGTTAAATAAACATCGGTGCAAGACAACTCACAAACTTTTTCATATTACATATTATTATTGCGGCAACCTCCATTCTCAGTGCTTTATAATTTTTGTCACTATCAGGCACGGAAAAAAGGGAATG
>KZ651520.1:392250-408293 GCA_001010745.2 Gerris buenoi
ATATATATATGTGTGTGTGTATATCCAAATTGTTCTCACTGTTTTTTCTTAAATTAAAGTAACGAGAAACGGAAAAATTGTATATTTTGCGTTTTAGGATCGATTTTTAAAATGTCCTTGACTTAAAAAAAGGAAGTATAAATATTTATTCATAAAAGTTTAAAATTGAAACCATTTATTATGTACATTGCATATAGGTTTAAAAGCACAAGTTTATGGAAAAAAAACATTACCATATTTTTAACATACCATCATTTTCTTTAGATTTTTGAAGTATGAAAGAACCCATCATTTTCAAGTCAATTTTTCCCACATTTGATCATATTTTTGGTTTTGTTAATATTTGTTTCCCTTAAATTGTATTTATTCTAATGCATTCCTTTTTTTTACATAAATTTCAAGGTCTCTTTAACTCCACTCTTAAAAGGATTACCATTTTAAAGGTGAAATAAAGAGAAAAATTGTGGAGAAAAAATTATTATTCAAAATTATAATTTTTAAATCAAATATTAAAATCGCGATATTGTTTATTGTTAAGTGTTTGATACATAAAATTTGTACATTGACGATGAATAATATTTGAGAAATCCCTAAACTGCAGCAAACAAGAAATCTTTCATTCAGTTTATTTTCGATAAAATTAAATATATTGAATTATGTTTAAAGAAATAAGGATCATATTTAGTAATTCGTTGGTAGTTTTGATGGAGATTTTATGGTATTCAAACAATACTATGGTTTTCTTATCGATTAAAAATAAAGAATAAAAAGACATCCAAGGATTAATCAGCTAACTGTCGGAACACAAGAATATACACATACAATTAAGTAATTCCGGCTTCGACTTTATTAATAACTAAGTAAGTACTATCATTTTCATGTTAATTAATTATTTTATCGCCCTCCACTTGTAAACATTGCTGTCCTGAGCGGGAGGTAATGTTCCATATTACAGCCCTGGGGCTGGTAATCATGTATGGTTTATCTATTACAGTGCCGCTAATTTAGTTCGAGGAGCGGCCGCTTCCTGGTCGGGCCGCGGCGTGCAGGAAGCGCTAGTAGTACTCAGCGTCAGCTGTTCAATTTGTAAACAATCAATATTTTTATAACTGCGGTTTGTTTTGGTAATGATTTAACCTTAATATGCGTTTATTTGTTTTGAAGATTACGGCAAAATAGTTTTTTGTAGTTAGTTTACATGTGGTGGGCGATAAAATAGTGTACGTACCACGAGCAGTAAGCGCTATGACAGGCCTCGGGCGTTAACGCACTCGTGCTTTCAAACTTCGCCCTCGGCCTGTAATAACGCCCTTACTGCCCTAGTTGCGTAAATAGCTATTCCACTGCTTATAATCTAATCAGCTAACTGACAATGACCCTACCTACTTAGTACTCAAGTCGAAACCGGTATTACATAATTGAATATATTTTTGTGGTTACACAATCAATTGATTAATGTTTAGATGTTTTTAATTTTTACTTATTCTTTAATAAAACTATAAAATGATCACAATTAGAGTCCAAAAAAAATTAAGGATTATATTTTAGGTCCAAGAAGAATTAGATGAAGTTGCTAAAAGTACGTGTTTTTAATGCACACTAAGGAGTAGTTCGTTTACTACTGTAGTATAATCGGTCCAGCTGTTTCAAGATAGCACCTTTAAAAAGTAAGTTTCAGCTAAAACTTTTGATTAGTAAACTGCAATGCAATGGCGTGAATAAAATGCCTATTAAATTTATATTTATCGTTCCTAACAGGGCCGTCTTAAGATATTCGGCGCCTGTGGGCTACTACCAATAATGCGCCCCTCTTCGTAAGAAAATTCACGGAATGGCTGGAGGGAGCGGGGCATAGTTATAAAAAGTAAATTTATTACCATTTTAGACTAAACCAAAAAAAAAAAAAAAAAATGTATACAAAATAATTTAAAAAAAATTGTATGAACTTTTATCAACTTGATAATAATATTAACTTATTAAAAAAAGTCACTCTCTATGGATAAAATAATTGAATCATTTAATTTACTCTGTACCAAAGAAGACCGTAAATAATTAGTTGTTCTTTTCAGTGCTGAAAAAGATCTTTCGCCGCTGCAAGTTGTAGAGGCAATACATAAAAAAAAATGCGCAGAGCTATGGCCACGTCGGGAAATGTAGACTTAATTTTCAAGTCGATTATTAAGTTCCGTAGATATATATTTTTTTATTTTTCAATAAATATACGTGTTTAAAATGAAGGCATTCCTCAATTAAATTATTTTCTACATCGTCCTTAGGCGTTTCGCACAGTTTTGCAGCATTCTTTCTAATTGGGTCTTTATTTTATTGTTTAAATTGAACAGAAACCCAAATGTTGAGTAAATTGAAGTACAAATTCTCTTTTGTACTTCTGCTAGAAGTTTATCAATTATAGCATTATATGTGTTTATGCGGAATTCGGCATTGACATTAAATAAATTTAACTTCTTCCGATGAATGTTCGTCGTACTATTTTTTTTTTTATTATTATTATTTTTTGCTTCCGAGCTTACCGAAGGTAACGGAAGCATTGTGTTCACTTTTGAGAACAAAAAAGTTTTATGCCTCCGATTTTAAAAATTCCAAGACAGAAATCCGTTTCAGACATCAGGGAACATTTTTGGTTCCGTGTCTGTCTGTCTGTCTGTCTGTCTGTCGGTCTGTGTGTCCGTGAATCATGAAACGTGCGACGATAACTTGAGTAATTCTTGACCGATTTTGATGAAATTTGGTATACATGTTCATTTTGCTAATGCTCAGGACGAGTTCGTTGGACAACGTTATCCGTTCAAGCGTTCACGCGCAACGCTCGCGTAAACGTGAACTTCAAATTTAAAATTGGAATTTTCGGTCGGGAAAAAAATCAAACCATATCTATTCAATGAGACGAACATTTTTTTCAAATACAATTTTTTAGTAAAACCTACAGCGACACCCCTTAAAATAAGAAAAACGGTCGTAGCTGTGTTGAAATTTTTTAAAAATTAACGCTTTGTCTAATTGAAAAACTGGTTGCACAAACCGGGTCTGATTTTTAATGATCTACAATTTTGGTCATAGGACATTTTGTCGTATCTCTATCGGTTGTACCCTAAATGGGGCAATTTTGGTTTTAATTTTTTCAATTTTTGCCTTTAAGCTCTCATATCTTTGGCAATTGTTGACCGATTTTAATTCTGATTTTTGGGCTTTAATCTGTCACTAATGCCCTTTAAATTAAGTGTTTGGTATGTTTTTAATTCGTCCTATTACCTGAGAAATTGAGAGTAAACTTTTTCCCGAGTGCCGTGGTCACGTGACCACTTTTTTTCGATTTCAGTATTGTGTCGTATATCATTTGAAAGGCCTTGATTTGTACATTAAAGCGGTTTTATTTGTTTATTTTTATAAAAATTTGTACCCGTACTTTCGTACCGATTTGTTGGTTTTTTGCAGGTAAAAGAGGTTAAATAAATTTTTCATAATTTTGTAAGTGGTTTATTTTTCTTTATTAGGTTATTTTATGCCTTATTGGATTGTTTGTTTATTTCAATATAATTATTGAACCCAAGGGTACAGGGGTACAATTGTCAAAATTAATATTTTAAATAATGATGTACATCGTTTATTTTTTCTTAGGATAAATTGAAAATAACTGTTTTCTTTAGTTTTTCGGATTTGGTTGAGTAGGTTATTGTTTAAATGGATAACCTAATAATACATTTTAGCTCTTCTTGTCTAGACCATTACACATTGATACATTATGTTATATTTAAGCTTTTCTTGTCTAGACCATTACACATTGATACATTATGTTATATTTAAGCTTTATTTAACTTTTTCACCCAAATAATTCATAAGGGCTTGATAATTTATATTACTTGATAATTAAAAAAAAAAAATAGCTTAAGCCTACTAATATTTTAGCAACCCATCCCTAGGTTTCCTGACCCTCCCCCTAATCAATGAGAATTATATAAGTTAAGTCAAGTACCAGACCTATAAAGTGTTAAAGATCAAAAAAGAAGCTCAAAAAAGAAAAAAGTGTTAAAGATCAAAAAAGAAGCTCAAAAAAGAAAAAGGAAAAATGAAGTATTAAAGATCGCTAAAAACTGTTAATTATTCATACTTACACAATGAGCAATTAAGTAATAAATCGTTAATGCTAATAGATATAACAATAAACTACAAGATAGCATGCAAGGAAGCTATGTGCCACACTAATTGGCAGTGTATTTTTTTTTCGTTTGTACTCATCCCACCCGGACAATTTTATACCTTCAGATTTGTAAAGGTTAATATGATTCTGTATTTCGTTTGGACTGGACATAGTTTTCTAAAGAAGTGCATAACTTAATAATGCTTTTAATTGTAGTAAAAGAACATTTTGTGATAAATATATCACATAGTTTTATCTATGATTTCTAATATTTCGCTCTAAAATGCTACTATAATAGCTGTTACCAGCGAATTGAAGTTATTTAACAACCCCATAGCTTCAACTTTTGTTGCAGGCGTTTTGAAATTTATATTTTATTCAAAGCATCTTTATCATTTTCATAACTGGGCACCTAATTAATATAACGCTAATAAAAAAACGTGACACTTTTTGGTGGTTAGGTCAAGGCTAAAGCATGTTCCATGCTAAAAAATTGCCGCCCCCAAAAAGCTTGCGCCCCAGGGCTATAGCCCATTTATCCCTGTGGTTAGGGTGGCCCTGGTTCCTAATATTTGAGTTTTGGGCAATTAAAGAAATACAGGTACGTTAACGACCTCCAGAAGTATCTCAGTCAGTCAGAAAAACGCAGATATGTTACCGGTTTTGTCTACGGCCCTAAAAAGGGTACTTATTTAGATTGTTACACCCCTATGTTTTATTAGAATATAAATTACATTAGAACAAATACCTATCATGACAAAGGTATGTTTAGTCCATCTAATGTACATACTTTGGGACAAAGGAATATCACACTACTGTTTTTATAGGAGGAGTAACAGTCTAAAGAAGAACCTTCTCTAGAGTGTCACTCCCCTCTATTTTTTTATAAGGGAGTAACAATCTAAAGAAGAGCTCTAAAAAGATTAAGGTGATATTTACACCTGATTTTACTCTATTATATAAACAAAGTTCAAATAAAACTATTGATCCCTTTCGGTTTAAATCAATATGCGCAAGTTCCACACAATCTTGGTAGAAAATACTACAACTAATTTTCGACTGTACTTTGTACTTATACAAGCGAGCACATGCACATGAAGATGTATCATTACTTCAAAATTAAACAGAGTTCTGTCACAAGAGTAAGTTAAAAGGGTTTATAAAGGTTATGATAATTTGTTTTTATTGCATAAGGGTCATATTTAAAAAACAAACAAAACAACGCATCTTCTTAAATTACAACAAACCTTATTGGGAAGAGATATTGATACAAGATAACCCAATTTTTACTTAAGTAAGTCAGTTTTTTTTTGGTTCAAAGTAGACATCAC
The DNA here is from genome assembly GCA_001010745.2 of Gerris buenoi. NCBI lineage: Eukaryota > Metazoa > Arthropoda > Insecta > Hemiptera > Gerridae > Gerris > Gerris buenoi. The sequence goes on from KZ651520.1 coordinate 397,738, forward strand.
TATTGTTTCCAAAAAAAAACACATTACCATTTTCTCACAAGCATAACAATGGCACGAGCTCTCATTGTAAACAAATCTTTACTATAGACAAATAAAGAGTTTCAAATTATTTTTATAGCATGTATTTTATATACTTATTAAGACCAAAATTTCATCATTTAGATCCCCTCTGATGATATAAAGTAAAGAAGAAAAAAAACAGGGTCAATTAGTTTTTATGACATAACATTATGAATACAACGCAAGGTCAAACTATATAGAATATATTACAGGTGCCATATAGACCATTAATAGCGACACAAGGGCACCTGACCTAGAAATTGTGACAAAAATAGTTTTTTTTCTTTTCTCGATTTAGCGTTGTTAACATTTTTGACCTATAACAACATATGAGGGAGGGTTCCCTGAATTATTAGATATATCCTCCAAAAATTTCAAAATCTTGTTGTGTCTCAAGGACTTTAAAACACAGGAGGAGAAATTAACTTCCGAACACGGAGCCAATTAAAAATAATTTAATAATTTTTTAATCACGAATAACTCAATGTATATTATGTGTGAGCGCACGGCAGTGCGCAAGGCCAAATTCCAGTAAGCATGCAGTGTATCTTTACTTGAACCAATTCACCCGGTTTTTTTCCACCTCATATCTCTGGTTCCTCTTTTGATGGGCTTTTAAAAAATTTGAAACATAAATTAAGCTTAAGTAGCTTAGGAAACTGAAAAAATAAGCCCTTAACCAAAAATAAACACTCAGCCTCTTAAACAGGGAAGACTTTCAAAATTGATATTTTTTGTTACTGACTCACACACTAACTTATCAATATTATAAGTCACTGCCAGAATAGCCAGAAATATGAAATTGTGTCCATTTGGAGCTATAGCCACCCCTCGCAATAACGGACGCAAATTTATTTATTTATTTTTTTATGAACGTTAAAGCCGTATCGAAAATCTGATTACAGATTACACGAACAGCGAACGGCTACTGATTTTTAAAGATCTACAAGTTTGATTCTGACTTATTTCGTACCTTTATTGGTTGTACCTTATTTGGAGCTATAGTCAACGAATTAGTCCGCAATTATTGTCCGATTTTACTGTCCGAGATTATTTCTGATGGGATGGCTCAAATCTCACACTAATTATTTTTATGTCAATTTTTTATTATTTTATAATTTTTTTCTTATTTGCTGAGAACACGAGAGTAAACTCTTTCTTGAGAGCTGTGTCACGTGACCATTTTTTAAAAAAAGTTTGGTATTGTGTTTCATATAATTTAAAAGGCCTCAATTTGTCCTTTACGAGGCGTTTGTCTCCGAGATCTGAAGGTATAACGAATAGAGACATTATGATCTTTCTGAAGAACGAAATTTCTATTTGTCTCCTTTTTTAAAAATCCAGACATTTGTAAACAAAGATAGCTTAATAACTGCTCGTCCAATTTGATGAAATTTGGATGGTAAATCATAATTAGCCCAGTGTCATAATTAAGTCCTATATTAATTTCTATCTTGAACGCATATTGCATCCTTTTAGAGGGGAACAATCTTGTTCTATTAAATACTATTTTTTTAAAATCAAACCACCGACTTTGAAGAAATTTGGATGTTTTGTTAAAAGAAGCCCCCAGATAGTCTAGTATTGATTTCAACTGTCTGCCCGAATTTATCATTGCTTAAAAATATACGACCCTAACGGGAATCGAAAGGGATCCAAGTATTATTAAACCATTCGTCCAATAATAATAGGACGTGAAGCAGATACGTGCACATTAATTGGCAGACTTCTTAAAAAAAAAAAAAAAAAAGTTTTCCCATTTATATAATTTATTGACACAAAAGAATAAAAAAAAGTCCTTGGTGGTGCTAATAAGATTAAAGTAAACAAATATGTAACTTAGGACATACAATTTCGGTTAATTAAGGGTTGCATAAAAGCAGTGCCTTGTTAAAGCTCAAATTATCGCCCGCGTTTTGCTTGTTCAAAAAAGAATGTATAATTGAGATAATAAGACGCTTTCAAAATCAACTAGAGCGGAGAAATTTGCACTAAATTGAATTAATGCATAAAAAATGGTGTTACGATTATGCATTAATCAAAGAATGCACACCTAAATGTTTACCTAAATGTTTACTAATTTGCTTATGAAATAATAAATACTCTAAAGAAATATCTCATACTTTCAAAAATGTAAAGTGATTAGATCCCTTTCTTCAGAGGGTATTTTAGAGGTATTAGTTTTGACACAAAGACCTGCTTACCGATCCATAAATATAGGACTATATATGAGAATAAGTCAGTGCTCAATCTTCAGTAAGGCAAAACAAATAATCTGTCAATTAGTGTTGATTATAGATTAATTGAGTCCTATCACGTATTTTAATGATAATATGCTTTTGTCAAGTGTAAACCGATAGATCACCGAGGGGCGCCTCCCCCTGATGATCACCATCTAACACAGCTCGCCCACCACCATCGAGTTCAACTTCCCTTCCGGCACCCATACCCCCAAAGAACCCCAAAGGCAACAGGGCAGACGCTGGCTACACCTATCAGCAGATGTACTGCCGGAGGATGCCTCTTCAAACGACACACCTATCTTAGTAATCCTGGGTTGGTTCTGAGCAGACACAAGTGAACTGTCCCTATCTCCCTAGACCTAGAAGTTGCCAGCAAAACATATTCCATCTAAACTCTTAAGTAATAAGAAGAAGGGTGATGTTGACGAGGACAGTCTTAAACTAACTGAGCAAACATAGCTAAATAACTGAAAATGCCTATGCTAAACCTAATATCACAGAAATTAATTTTTTACGATTTTCGTAGGTATATTTTAGTAGGTATTCATACTAGTGAAAGATTAAATTTTAATTAAATCAAATTATAATCATTATTAACTACGGGAAACAGATAGAGAAAAACAATCTCCAGCGCTGGGATATGAAACGCGGCCTCTGTATTTCCAGTAGAGTGCTCTGTACTACAGTCCTACAGTCCCGTAGTTAATAATAATTATAATTTGATTTAAATTAATATCACAGGTAAACTTAATACTAGCGTCTCAGAGACTTTTGGCCTTCTCTTCTTTGTGATTAAAGGAACAAGTAAGGAACCACTCAAGGAGCAGCAAAGGAACCNAACGAAATTTCTATTTGTCTCCTTTTTTAAAAATCCAGACATTTGTAAACAAAGATAGCTTAATAACTGCTCGTCCAATTTGATGAAATTTGGATGGTAAATCATAATTAGCCCAGTGTCATAATTAAGTCCTATATTAATTTCTATCTTGAACGCATATTGCATCCTTTTAGAGGGGAACAATCTTGTTCTATTAAATACTATTTTTTTAAAATCAAACCACCGACTTTGAAGAAATTTGGATGTTTTGTTAAAAGAAGCCCCCAGATAGTCTAGTATTGATTTCAACTGTCTGCCCGAATTTATCATTGCTTAAAAATATACGACCCTAACGGGAATCGAAAGGGATCCAAGTATTATTAAACCATTCGTCCAATAATAATAGGACGTGAAGCAGATACGTGCACATTAATTGGCAGACTTCTTAAAAAAAAAAAAAAAAAAGTTTTCCCATTTATATAATTTATTGACACAAAAGAATAAAAAAAAGTCCTTGGTGGTGCTAATAAGATTAAAGTAAACAAATATGTAACTTAGGACATACAATTTCGGTTAATTAAGGGTTGCATAAAAGCAGTGCCTTGTTAAAGCTCAAATTATCGCCCGCGTTTTGCTTGTTCAAAAAAGAATGTATAATTGAGATAATAAGACGCTTTCAAAATCAACTAGAGCGGAGAAATTTGCACTAAATTGAATTAATGCATAAAAAATGGTGTTACGATTATGCATTAATCAAAGAATGCACACCTAAATGTTTACCTAAATGTTTACTAATTTGCTTATGAAATAATAAATACTCTAAAGAAATATCTCATACTTTCAAAAATGTAAAGTGATTAGATCCCTTTCTTCAGAGGGTATTTTAGAGGTATTAGTTTTGACACAAAGACCTGCTTACCGATCCATAAATATAGGACTATATATGAGAATAAGTCAGTGCTCAATCTTCAGTAAGGCAAAACAAATAATCTGTCAATTAGTGTTGATTATAGATTAATTGAGTCCTATCACGTATTTTAATGATAATATGCTTTTGTCAAGTGTAAACCGATAGATCACCGAGGGGCGCCTCCCCCTGATGATCACCATCTAACACAGCTCGCCCACCACCATCGAGTTCAACTTCCCTTCCGGCACCCATACCCCCAAAGAACCCCAAAGGCAACAGGGCAGACGCTGGCTACACCTATCAGCAGATGTACTGCCGGAGGATGCCTCTTCAAACGACACACCTATCTTAGTAATCCTGGGTTGGTTCTGAGCAGACACAAGTGAACTGTCCCTATCTCCCTAGACCTAGAAGTTGCCAGCAAAACATATTCCATCTAAACTCTTAAGTAATAAGAAGAAGGGTGATGTTGACGAGGACAGTCTTAAACTAACTGAGCAAACATAGCTAAATAACTGAAAATGCCTATGCTAAACCTAATATCACAGAAATTAATTTTTTACGATTTTCGTAGGTATATTTTAGTAGGTATTCATACTAGTGAAAGATTAAATTTTAATTAAATCAAATTATAATCATTATTAACTACGGGAAACAGATAGAGAAAAACAATCTCCAGCGCTGGGATATGAAACGCGGCCTCTGTATTTCCAGTAGAGTGCTCTGTACTACAGTCCTACAGTCCCGTAGTTAATAATAATTATAATTTGATTTAAATTAATATCACAGGTAAACTTAATACTAGCGTCTCAGAGACTTTTGGCCTTCTCTTCTTTGTGATTAAAGGAACAAGTAAGGAACCACTCAAGGAGCAGCAAAGGAACCCACTCATCCTACCAGACGAAAAATATAACCGGGGAGAAAGGTAGCCAGACCAGTCCTAATTGAATATTTAAAACTAAGATTAAAATTTACCAAATCTATAATCACAATAATTTTTTTTGGCATCTATTATCACAATAGGCTGACTTTTTTGGCAGGAAGTCTGGACTTATTTTCTTTTCTTCTGTGGTCTCTACTTCTATTACCCACATAACTTCTATGCGGCTTGGTGCTTTTTATACCTCATTCAGAAGCTGGCCAAGGGTTGAGTAATAAAAATAAAAGAGTACACTTGCTCATGAGAGTAGAAGTGGAGTGAAGTAATGGTCTAAAGGAGGTGCAGCCTTGGTCAAAATGTAGGATATCACTACTCTGATAGGCTGACTTTTTTGGGTGCGGAGGACTGGAACTTGGCCCTTTATTCACAGATAGGTTTTTGCAGAGCATTTATCAGCAAATATCATTGCAATAGATGAAACGTCCACAATAAATGGCCAGAATACAATTTACGGCCCTCTTTTTCGGATTGATAAAAATGTGTGACACTAATTTAGTCTAAATGTAAATTTTATTTATTTAACTTTCATTTCTAAATTGAAGCATTTAGAACTTAATATGGCGAATATAAAATTCTCTAGATGGCCGGAGATAACAAACCATAAGGCAATACAACCCTTAATTAAAAATAGTAATTTAAATTGGAATAAAATTATAAATATTCTCATAAACAACAACTCTAACATGAATCATATTTGAAATTCGATTAAGTATGAATAAATATTAATATTTTTTTCTTAGATGATATTGATTTTGCAGATAAAGTAAAACATCACAAGTATAAAAAGTATGACGGCTATCTTGAGTGCCATATTTATAGACTGTCTATAAATATAAGGCACTGAAGATAGCCGTCATACTTTTTATACTTGTGATATTGTAGTATTTAAGAGGCTGAAACCGGTCTGATTTATTATTAAATTTAAACATTGTGGTAAAGACGAATAAACTTATAATTTATAATACAGTGTTATTTCTTTTTTTAAAAAGTGATACAAACCAATCATTATGTTTGATTTCCACAAAATCTCAGTCAAAACAACGAACTTTTTTAGATAAAGTAAAGATATTTATTAGCAATCCCACTTGATCAATAGACACACACTCACACATAATCACTCATAACATATTATGTATTGTAACATTTTTCTAAGACAAAAATTAATATTTTACGAGCACAAATACAATATACGACATATAGGTATATAATAATCTTTTTGAATGATTTTATTTGCGATTTACCCTCTCCAAAGCTCTTTTCAGTATTTTATTACATCCGTTTCTAATTAAGAAGGTCCGTAGACTTACGTTCTTGTTGTTCTGAATACACCGGTTCCCGTTAGATACACGAAGATAAGAGGTATCGGAAAAGGTGGTTGCGGCCAAGCAAAAACTTGTTACGTTGGCCCATCCCCCAGGGGAAAGATTTAGTCCGGAATCAGGGGCCATTATAATCAATGTTCTAACTCTAAACTCTAACACACCTAACTATTAATTTCGAGAGGCGAGAGTAGCATACGTGATATCTTAAGTGGCTGCTTAAGACTCAAAAACGATTTGAAAGTAAGAGTAAAGAGTTCTTTGTACAATAAAACAGTCAAAAGCCGTCGATAAAATTCTTAAATACATATAAATAAATCACACTATTTACCCTAACTTTTGAGCCACCGAAGTTGCTGCAAGACTAAATGGTTACAATGGAGAACGAGAGGTGAAGAAAAATTCTGAAATAATGTCTACACCTTTTATGCAGCGGCTTACTTGAATTAACTAAACTGAGTTTCGTGACTGATGTACGGATGCGTTATGGTGGCTAACTACAGGTTAGCGTTTCATTAACACCTTGTTGTACTCATTTCAGATCCACACGATGTACATATACCTGGACTAAAGGATGCAGCCAAATAATTAATTATATTACGCGAATTTTTAGAGAGGTTGTCAAAGTATGACGTTATTTTGGATGAATGCTTTAGTTATTGCAATAGGTGTGAAGGAATTGAATCCGTCGTTTTGCAATTGCATAAAAATTATCATCAATAAAGGTCGAAATGTAAATAAATATTTATACGTTTTTTGATTTAGACAAGGGGCGATGGTTAAATTGATGTAACGCGCTAATACAGCTGAAAGTAATATTTTTAATGTGTTTTTTTTTCTTCATCCAATGCTCTCTTCAGACTGTTTATTATATCCGTTAATAAATTATTGTTGGTTGCAAGAGAGTGGCGATGCATAAAGAGTTGAAATATTGCGGTCGCGCGTGTTGCTACAGCCCTGCCCAACAATAGTGATTAACTAATGACACCACATGCAAATCTGTTTAAAAAGTTTCGTTTCTAAGCGGCGACGACAACAGTCCAAAACCCACTTCGGACCTCTTTTATGATAACAAATAATAGTTTTTAATAAAGTCAAATGAAGAAGAGAAGAAAGGAAGGGGAAATTATTACGAGTTGTGGAACGCGATAACATATGTTGTCGCTTATAAATTACATTAAAGCGTCGTTCATTAAATCTGAGATGACGTTACGGCGGCCGAGATATGCTCCGAGTTTGAACCTGTGAGCGCGCCGCAACAATGGGCTGGTCCGTGATTTACCGACTCCTCCAACCTTATACCCTATTCTTAATAATGGCTCTTTAATGTATTTAAATATAGCAAGGACTGTATATGCTAATATATGACTATAAATGGACTTTTAAGGATTCCGGTTTTTATTTATCCCAAGTCGAGATATATATTTTATTAAGCCAGAAGAGATCGGTCACAGCGGATTTGTGTATACAAGGCGTGAGTAGCTCCGATCTTTAATCATAAAAATGTGGAGGCTTTTATAATACTCGTAATGAATTCTAAAAGGTACGATATAAAGAATGCGTAACATTACAATGTATCTTTATAACGTATAAAAAAATATTAAAGTTGCGCAAAGTTAGCTACTTACTTAGCATTATCCTCCTTCTTGCTTTTTAAAGAAGCATGAAAAATCTTGGCACAAATAAGGAAGCGTTTTACATTATTCTAAATACTAGTAACTTGAGATTGTAATTTGCAATCAGATATTAGAGGATACAAGAAGAAATTAGTTATACTTAGGACTTAATAATCTAAAGTGCAGAATCTTCAGCGTAACTAAACCAAGCCATTTGCATAAGGAGCATAGTTGTGACCGTGCGTCACACCCGCATAGGTATAAACAAATGAACTTCGTAGAAGAGGTCCAAAAGAAGAAGTGAAACGCTAAGGTGGCACATTAAAATTAACTTTTTCTGAATGGGATTACAGATTAGCATTTCAATAATTCAACCATACCATTAGCAATTAGGTCATGCTAATGATGTAACCGAGAGGTAAATGGAAAATCAAACGAGTAACCTGTTTTTTATAAAGAGTTCTTTGTTCCTTTTTTGAGACTACGAACAAGGGGCGGGTCTGAAACTCCGGGAGAGGAACGAATAAAGCATTCGGACTGGATCAGAGAAAGAGCGAGAGAAAAGATGATATACATACATACAACAGCTAAACTTTGGGAAGTTGATCTTGTACCCAGGTCAAAGCTTAATATTTTCGTCTAGCATGCTAACTTCTTCCTGCCATATAACTCCTGAGTGTTACCTAATGACTTGTTAACTTCAATAACAAAAATGATGGCTCATACTGATAACTTGAACAACCAATTAGAATTGATTTTTTGTTAAATTCTATTCGATTACTGCAACTACAATACATTATTGTTATAAGCAAACAGATGTGAGAATTAGTAACTTTGAAAAATAACACGATGTAAGGAACTATCCAGTTAGGAGACTGATTTATGCGCATGACATAATTAAACATTAATAAAATCATGAAATTGAAATAAACACAGTTTAGTTGTCTTAATATATAAGGGCTAAACTAATAAAATAAAACTAAAATAAAAAACTAAAACTAAAATAATATAAGGGCTAAACAACTTCCGATTATTTGAGCAGTTTATCTCGTCTGAGCGATAAATTGTGTGAACTGCGCAGTTTGGACAGGTTTTCACACAGATAAAAAGTCTACGCATTCGAACCCTCTTTTGCAACGATTTTGTAAATGTTTTTAGAGAACACTCAGAAGCAAGTGACGACAAAAATTAAGATAAATCGGACGGTATCCTACACACCGTCAGTTCAGATAAACGTACGGATTATTACGCAGTTATTTACGATAGATAACTGCACAGATAAACTGAAGGTGTGTACTGTGTGTAGCCCCCTTAAGATGTCACATGGCCACGGCCTCTTCAGGGGTCTGGAAGGATTATCAGGAATGGTCCGGGAAAACAGACTGTGGACTAGTGGACTCGACTAGTGGATGGTGAAAGAGAGTCATGGAAGGATTTATATCGGGAAATGGGTAGTTCACGGACAAAGGTACTTTGAGGTCATTATGTGTAGGACGAAATCAAAAACATAGAAGGAGGCGTCAGCTATTTTTCTTAGGCTCTTGGATTGGAGTGATTGGATGCGATAGGAATTGGAAGGTTTGGTGCAACCCCAGAGTTCTATGCCATAAGCCCATATTGGTTTTATTATTGAGTTGTACATGAGTACTTTGTTTTGGATGTGTTGTGTAAGAGCCCGTGTAAAAGTTTATAGCGTGTATTTTTTTGTTTTATGTGATGTGCCTGAACGACGGTCTAAGTGTAGACCCAGATAGCGGGCTGAATTGGAATGAGGAATAAGAATTTGGAAAAAGAATAGACAAAACAGTTTTATTTAAATATTGGTCACTTAATAATCAGAAAAGATAATAGTTATTTACGCAACAAGGGAGAGAAGTATGTTTTCCTGCTCGAGGTTAAGTTTCTCCAGAGGCACCGCCGAAGGAGAAAACTTCATTAAACTCCCGAGGCTTGCCGAGGGAGATAACTTTAGTATTAGCTCTCGAGGCTTGCCGAGGGAGATAATCCCGAGAGCAGAAATACTTCGATCCATGTTGCGTATTAAATTTTATCTACGACTAGTGCACCATGGATAATAGCTAAAGTTTGTAGGTTTAAAAGTTTTACCTACAAATTCACGTAATTTAAACACCTTAAACTGATATTTAGTTACTTGATTTATTAAAATAATTTGTATACTAAATATATACGTTTTTAATTTAATTACGTTTAGTTTGTTTTTAATTTAAAGACTTTGATAACCTAAAGCAACCTTCCCGAAAAATTAGCAAACTAGTTTGACGCCTTATCCACGAGTTTCTTTTCTTGTCTTTTCTTCCAATTTTTAACATACTTCTTTCCATCCTTCTGACAGAAATCCTTAGCTTATCTACAAGTTTCTTTGTCAGACACCAAGTTTCGGAACCGTAGAGTAGGACAGGTTTAACAACGCTATTCCACAGTTTAACTTTTATGTCTATTCCAACATCGGATCTGAATAGTTTCCTATAACTGTTATAGGCCCTCCAGCTTAGTCCTATCCGTCGTTGTAATTCTTTGTCCATCCAGTTTTCCGTCGATATAATTTGGCCAAGATATAAAAATTCATCGACAACTTCTATTTTATTGTCTCGCACCGAGATCTCTATATCATCATTAGTATTTATACTTAA
>KZ651520.1:413253-426107 GCA_001010745.2 Gerris buenoi
GATTAAAAATTAAGAAGAAGAATTTTGGTTTTTAAGAGGAAGAAAAGGATTATCACTTTCTTAGGACTTAAGGCGATTTAGGTTTTGATACTCTCGAAAGATGAGGAATTTGCATCATCTATTGTTTTAACTTATTGCTGATAATCATAGTATATATAAAAAAAAAAATAATAATAATCATATAGTTAAAGAGTATGTTTGTAGTTGGATGGAAATTGGACTGTTTTATACCTGCCGGTCTATAAATTAAAAATACATATATCTCTTTCCTACTCAAAAACGTCTGCTTGTATCAGGTTGAAATTTTACATGCCTGTTTCAAGAGTACTTTAGACTCTTAGACTATGTGTAAGAAATTTTATTGAAATCGTAACGTTATAACGTAAGATATCGGTAAAAACGTTCATAACAGTGCCGGTGTTCGTTTTACTAGAAAAAATTATTTATTAAGTTGTTTGTCTCATTAGATAGATGAACTTAGACTTTTTTCTTGGATTAAGTACGATGAATTATAATAATATACCTAATATATTGAAATTAGCGTCAGCACAGATCAATTTTCCTTTTAAAATACCGTGATTATATTTTCTATATTTACAAAACAAAGTGACATTTTGACATATAACAAAACAAGTCAAGGAACAAGCATCTGTAATATTGTCGAAAACATTTTTTTCTCGTTCTAAAATTTATAAGCTTACGTTTACGCGAGCGATGCGCGTGAACGCTTGGGCGGATATGCTTGTCCACGAACTCAGCTTGGGCATTGGTAAAATAAACATGTGTAACAAGTTTCAACTAACTCGGTCATCTTTTACTCAAGTTATCGGCATCAATAGATTTCGTGACGGTGATTTTGGTCATTTTTTTTCGGATACACTCCCGGGCTCCAGAACGTGCCATAAGGAACTTCGTTCCAAAAAAATCACAATAATCAATAACAGATTAAGTGATTAATGGTGCATGGTAAAGAAATCAACAGTGGCAAGAACAATGTCTCACCTTTATATTTTTAAGACCATTTTTTATGACCTCTGACCATTACTTATCCGACTTCATCAGTGATCAACTATTTTTTTCTTTTAACTAGGGTTTTTTTGTAAAGAGAAAAGCCTAGATGCACGTCCTCTGATAAAAAAGTAAATATTATTCTTTCTTTCTTCCCTTACCAACAACGAAATTAAATTGATTACACACACTAAAACATAAATGATACTTTCTACAGTTTGTCAAAGGTAAGTACACAGCGGCACTTAAGTGAAAAATTAATACTTTTATCGTGGTTTATTGTTAAAATAAAAAGACTCCAAAAGTTCAAGTTTGAGACCTAACCAAACACTTTATCAGATCTTATGTATTATGTATACCTATTTTGTTATCACTGTTGCTTTTGTTGAGAACCTGATTTGATATCCTGAATAGGGCTATTACTTTTAAAAGAGACGCAAAAGAAAGAAAGAAAAAACAAAAATGGAGACAAATTGAGATGTAAAGAGACGATTACAGAAGAAAATGGAATAATAAAATAAAATTAAAAAAGCTATTTATTATAATCAATAAGCCCAGATTACTTATTTAATCATTTTTGATCTCCTAGTTGAAAATCCTAGTCTCTATAAATAAAGTTGCCAATCATGTGTAAACTAAAGTGCTCACATTTGCTTAGTTCACACAAAGGGTTCGGAGGCAATTTAACAAAAAGGATGTCCTTTAACCAGGATAATTGACCTAAGCCATATCGTTATGGTGGAAATTTTAAAGATTGTAATAGCTACAAATTTTTAATCAATTATTAGGATGAAATGAAATAAAAGCCAACAAACAAACACAATGAAACTGCTCCGACGTCTCCAGTACAAGCCGAACAAAATAATAATTAATTAGGTTGTTTTTTGGGGGAAAGGGGGATTATTTTCTGACAAAATTTGCGACGTATGAAAACGTTTTTGTCAAGAATAACTACCCACTATTTTTTTGTTGATTTGGTAAAATATAGATAAATTTAATTTCGTACAGGACTTTTTTCCGTTAAGAGATCATATTCGTGTATCAATAAATATATCATAAATTTTACAAGCGAATTCTTCAATCTAATTAAATAAAATTAATTCAGTCAATCGAAGAAACAGGCCTAACAAATAGGCGCCAGTTTTAAAAATCACGTTACATCGGATCTTTTACGAAATCTATAAAAAGCGTTAAAAAAAGAAGTAGGGATGATTGTTTCACACGATTAAGGCAAGTGTCGAGGGAGGTTGCGGCCAATCTTATAAGGTTTATTGTCAGGTTCAGTAAGAGTAAGAAAAACAAACGCTTCGGGATGCAGTGAGAAATTTCTCACGAGGCGGGTAACATCAGTTCAACGGGCTGGTTCACAGTCAAGCTCTCGTCTCACCGGACGCTAATATTACCGTGGAAAGACATCCACACATCGCCACCTTCTTAGACACGTTTCAAAACACCTGCTGGTTGTTTTCTTTTTCATTCTTTTCTTTTCAACCGACCTCTATGGGATAGTTAAAGTTTTTTGGGATTAAAACTTGCATTTTTTGCCCCAAAGAATGAAAGAAAAAAAAAAAACGGTCGGTTGTTCGAGATGACCAAACATTCCCGTCTTCTTGACCATATGTGATTTTCCCATAGTGTTGCTGAAGCCAAACTCAATGAGTATTAACTTACAACAGCCTTATAAAAAAAACTATTTCAGAACTTTACGCCAACATGGAAAACCGTTTCAATATGAATTATGAGTTCACTGCTTCAGCTCTCATTCACCTTTGCAAAACAACAGCCTATGGATAAAATCTAACATGCTACAAGGCAATTGCTAACATGCATTATCACATGGAATTTTATTTCCACACGCCACTCCAGCAGATAATAATTCAAAATCTAAGTACTTGTGAGTAATTAAGAAAACTGCATTTGAACATTGAAACATTTGGATCAAAAATGGATAATTTATCATAACCAAAAATAGATTAAAAAATAATTTTACTAAGATAAAAATATAATATACACGTAGTTGGGAGAATCTTGAGAAGAATTCACATCCCTTATTATCACAAGTTTTACCTACACCTGAAGAGGAGCACGCAAGTTTAATTCGATTTCCTCTAGCTTGAAACAATTTAAACAAGCGAAACGGACATCCAAGCATTGATTAAAATACGTTAATTTTATAGATATTAGTAAACTATTAGTCATTTGAAGAAGCCCGGACGTAATTTGATTAGGCAAGATATATAGCTTTTTAAAAAGAAAAACTTGGTACCTCGGACCTTTTCCTCACATAGGAGGCCACAATAGTGGACTCTCCTGTTCATTATGATTTTTCAAAAAAAATTATATATTATTGACACTTATTTAATTTAATTATTTGAATTTTGGCGGTATTTTGATAAATGTAAACAAACTTAACTATTCCACTAATTAATAATTATGTTCGCTTATAACTTTTAAACTAATAAATGGAATTTCAACAGGGTTTTTTATATTTGTTCTTTGTTTTCTATCGGTTCCAACTATATGCAATACGTTAAAAACGTATTTTTATACTTTCGGTATTATTAACCGTCAAAGTTTCAAAATTCAAAAATCGATAACTTCAAAATGGCGGCCAATATCAAAATGAAATTTGGTGGATTTGTTTGACATACAGAGTGGTACATTCGAACCAAATTTCAACTCGATCAGTAAACAACGGTGAAAAATTCGAATCCGAGAGAGGTTGGGAATTTTTCACTTTGATCGTGGAGATGAGTAAGTATGTAAAGTAGATCCTATACCGTTGATCGGGACGTATAAAAATTATAAGTCGTAAAAAGACTTCTAGATTTCGTTACTTGGCACAAAAGATTAAATTTGGCTTCGCACGTTATGATTGAGTATATTATATAAACTTTATAATTATTATAAACTTTATTTGCTCACCAAATTAACTAAAGTTGGTGGTATTGAATAAGATTTTTCAATGGCAATATTATAAGTAAAATTGTAATACTGATTTTTTCCACAAATTTTATTATTAAAACATTATTTAACGTTTTGCTCTAATTCAAATTTGTACAATAATTATGGGTTTGGAAGTCGAATAACAAACTAAGTGTCATGACCTACTCGATTTAAGTTCCATTAATAATTCATATATTACTATTTTTTATTAAACTTCCCTTATAAATGTTAAGTAAAATGATTTAATGATGCATGAAAAAAAAACAAGAAAAAAAAACATATAAGTTCTTTTTCCATAAATTCACATAAAAATATATTACAACGATTACAAGGCAAAATGAAGCTAATAAATAATAAGGATATTTCACAATTCTAACTAGTGCAGACCTAAAATAGGGGGGGTAAAGTAAAAATAACTTGGAACTGAGACGATATTTGCTAAAAAAAAAAAAAAAAAAAAAAAAATAGAAAAAAGTACACATTCGTGAGTTTACAGTAAACGAGTTCAGGATTTTGTCAGGGGGTATAAATACGACGGTAAATGGCGTAAAGAGCATTATATAAATATTCTCTCATTGAAACTTCAAGACAATTGTTATAGTTTAGATAAAGTGAAGGTTTTTTTGTATTTTTTCAGAAGTTTTATGGTTGGTAGAATTGTGCTTTTTTTTGTAAAGAGGTTTTCTAATAGTTAGTAAGGTTATGAGGCTCATGCCTAGCCCCGGGCAAATCCACTTATATCATCACAATAACTTAACAATATACCTCTTTCTCTTTGGCAAATATTAGCAGAAAAAAACTTAACAGAACTTTATCTAAGTTGTTTATTATTTACATTTGAATTAAACTTGGGCTATCATCAATAAAAAGAAGGTGAAAAGGGCAAACCTTAACATTAAGTTAAAACTTAACAAATCAATAAATTGTTTCATCTTCTTTCTCAATTTTGATTGTGGTAAGGGGGGAATTAGGCCTATGATATAAAGAAAAAAAAAAACCTTCTACGATTTTTTCAAGGATTAAAAACTCGCAACATAACCTAAAGGATTACATCCTTACTTGTGAGAAAACCGTGTCAGAGTTTCTTGAATCCGGACGTTTCCAACTGATTACAGGGACTATTTTCAAGAGATTTTCCTCATGATGAAAATAATTTGCACCTGATCAAAAGCTCCCGAAATCCATGTCCAGACTTTCGAACCGAACAGAAGAAACGAGCCGTGCACTGGTCTCTGCGCATGCTCAGTCTAAAGTGCGCCTGCGTATCTCAGACTGGGCATGCGCAAAGACCAATGCTCGGCTCGTTTTCTCTGCTCGGTTCGGCAATCTGGACACGGCTTTAAGGATGATCCCTGTAATGAGTTCAAAACGTTGGGATTTACAAAAAAAAAATCTTTCTTCGGAACATCTAGATTCATTTGACTCTGGTCTCGAAGACCTGCTCTATAAACCTAGAAGTAAGTTTTAAAGAAATGTCAAAATTCCGTTCTAAATAAAACAGTAAATTAGACTCATATATATTACACATGCCAGAATGATATATTATAATGTAAAATAAAATAAACAAATTTAAAGGTTACTCTAAGTGAACACCAATCAGACGACATGGGAAAATCTTTTTCATATACATAATAAGACTAAATTTTAACCTCACTATATTACTTCTAATTAAATGATCAATAAAAAAATATTTTAATAGTGTTCAACAGGAGATTGTGTACTGTGTATATCTCGTTATCGAAAATCAGCAAAATCATTATTATTTTTATCAGAATACTAGATTGTTCCTCGGGAAAGCGAATTGTATATTCACATTTTAATGAACTATACAATACAATATTTTATACAAATTAGTAGAATGTGTTTCTTGTGTTTTCAATTCTTTAGGGGAAAAAACCTCACTTTTGCAATATTTCTGTCCCTCCTTGGTGTTGAGTTGGCAATGCTTCATTTATTATTTTTTATTTATGACATGATAGATGTCACTTGTNCCCATAATTCTTCTTTTAGAAGAAGCAGTTCCACTTTATACTTCCACACTTGGTAATTTTTACCATTTAATTTCGCTAAATTATAGGTTTTAAATGTATCTGTCATTTCTTACCTTTCAATTTATTTTCAATGTTTTGTTTACTTTTCAACTTCAACCTTTCTTCTCGAATGTTCCTTTTTACCTTTTTTTTTCTTGATTCATTCAACTTAAACAGATTACCAACTCTGGGCCCGTAACCTATTGAACTGAGTACTAAACTAAGTTAAATACTTGGATCATTCTCAAGCTCATGGGTTATGATTATTTACTCACGGGTTATGATTATTTACCCACAGGTTATGATTATTTACCCACGGGTTATGATTATTTACCCACGGGTTGTGATTATTTACCCACGGGTTATGATTTTTCTGAACATCGAACTCGGTCCACAAGTTTAGGCTTCACGCGTCTGCACGGACTACAGACAATAAACAGTCGTTCATTTAACTAAGGAAATCTAAAAACGTGTAAATCCATAATAATCAAAAAAGAAAAAAATTACCACCATCACAACACTTCCTCTATAAATATACCTACTACAAGTATAAAAAATTAAAAAGGACTTTGAAGATTTAAATTTAAGCAGATCTTTCTTTATTATTTTGCAGATGAATTACAAAATAAGTAGGAGTATTAAGAAATGTGTAGAGAGTCACTTCTCACAGCAATTTGAAACTTGAGCTCATTTTACTGCAAGAGGATAAATGAAGACCTGTTTTTAAAAACGTAAGCACTCCTATTTATACCTATAAGAAGTGGCGAACGCTTGACAAAAAGGTAGGATCGGACTGAATTAATTTCTCTCCTGCTAACACATTTGAAAATCCGATTGTTTAGATGTACTCACGGAGGCGTTTTATACTTAATCATTGTTCATTTAGCTGAAAAGGGTATATATTGCACTGTCACACTTGTTCCTGGCGTCGAAATACGAGACGGATATTTATACCTTGACAAATTTGAATTTAACTACCAAGAAACATTTAAAAGATAACAAAAAACGTCTGGTCAATCATCACCTTTCTTACAATAAAAACAACAAAAACCGTTGAGACAGTTAATTTGGTTTCCAAGCTTCCCCAGCTGGAGTGATCATAAATTATACATTAGGTATGGCAAAATATTGATAGATCCAAGCCAGATGTTTAGCTTCCATAATAATTAGCAGTAACATCTATACAGTAAGTTTATTAGGAATCTACAAGTAAGTTTACAGTAAGTTTACAGTAAGTTTATTTTGAACCCAAGTAAAAACTTTCAGTAGGGGAAGCGAAGTGTAAATTCTCAAGACGTAGACCGCCCTAAAATTTAGACTATTAAATAAAAACAGTTCTAAAAAAAAATATTTTGTAACGGATGCAGTCAACGTATGAGTAAGATGGTATAATTTATTTTCCCAGATAAATAATTCTACTTATTTCATTGCTTTGGATTAAAAATGCATGGTATTCAAAAATTGCCCAATCCAAATATGATTAATTCAATGACTCCGAGCAAACAAGCAAGTGATAAACATTTAAGAGAAAGCGGAAAGATTTACATTAAGCTGCTTTAGGGCTTAACAATTATAGATATTGGTCAGCTCAAAAAAAGTCAGATTTGATTGGCAGGTTGTGTTGCAATAAACATGTTAAAGAAGCAAACCTAAGCCGTAGGCTTGAGATAAATCGCTTGAGATCAAGTCACTTTATGGTTATTTCAAATTTCCTTAGACACTTATAAATACGTTCAATTTACAACATAGATGCGAAACATTACAGAGGCAAAAAAGTTAAAGAGGGATCATCAGTTTGAATTATGAAATAATAGCTTAATTTAACTAAAGCAAGGCGGATCCTGAAGAGAACGAAAAAAAATAAGACCGAGGTAGAATCAAGATACAATGGAAAAATATACGTGCCGCCGTATTGCGCCTTGAGCTATGTAAGTCATTGAATTGAATCAGATATGGCTGCTTGTATGTGCGTGTGCGAGCGTTAAGGAGTGAAGGCTCACCGTGGCAAGCCTTACACTCGGACTTTGTTGTCCGTAGCGAAATAAGAAGTTGATTTATTCGTTCGGGGTATCGTCCTTCGGAACGGAAGAAGCATTTACTTCATAAGGTATGTTTCGGGGTTGGAACCCATTGACTCTCGACAATGGGAACCCCGGCGATGTCCCGGTATGATTACAGGAGCAGCATTCCTCGGGATGATGAATAGGACGATAGTTCCTTCAAAGTTCGAACTAAAAGGAAAACACGATAGGGGAGAAGCTATTGGAAACCACATCCCATTCATGAAATTGTGATGGTGATTAATAAGGCACTGAGCAAGTCGAACACAATGGGAAGGCGAAGGGGATACAGGAGCTGTATGGCATAGCGTCCTCTAGGTACACTGGAGCACTCGAGACTACCAACTTAACATAAACCTTTAACCAGATAAAAACACCAAATAGGGATCAAAAGAATTGAGTCCTCCACTTCTTTACTGCCCTTTTAAACTAACTTCCATTCTTTGAAAAAACACAAATGGTTAACTGTTACGATCCCTGTAAGAATGCAACAATACTCCTGCATTCCTTCAAAGGAAATAATGCTACAACCAGTAACTACAATACTAACAGTGTTAAAACAAACGCACTGAAACAAATACTTCAATATTTGCAACAGAACTATCGTAAAACCATTGGAATAAATTCTTCAAAACAAGAGATATTCACTAAAGCATTATTTATAATATAATACAAAAATATAATAATTTAAATATATAATAAATAAATAATATAATTAATAATACAAATAATATAAATTTAATAATACAATAATTATAATATATATTATATATATATTTTTTTACACATCTATAATTTTAATTAATAATTATTGGAAGGCATATAGCATTAAAACTAAGGCTTAAGTTATCAGTTAAATTGACCTGATAGTTTATTCGAAGTAAAAACTAAAATTTTAATTATCGCATCTAAAATCTTTTTGTAATTTTGTTTCTAAGGAGCCCTCCGCGCGCGTTTAAGTTTTCGCGCTATCTCAATACTTCCTCTTTATATGAGAAAGTAAAGAATGAAGTGGTATAAGATTGAAATATGAAGGAAGAGAAGAGATCATAACATCATAATGGCCTGAAGATACACGAAGTAGCAAACAGTTAATTTTGTATCAACAGAGACCTCAAATACTTTAATATCACTCTGAGGTTTAGCATCGACACCGTTCGGATTCCTTATTATCTGATTTACATATAAATCAGATGTAGCATATATCCTAAGACTTTGATGGAGGATCGGCGAAAAAATTACGTTTTTCTGTAGTCAGTCGGCATCGGTCCATCACGAGTCTCAATCTAATGCAAATGGACAAAAATTTCCTTTCTTCGTACCGATCTGAACTCCCGATTTGAAAGGTATCTCTAGATCTCCTTCAGGGACTTGTAGCATATTTATTTTTGCTTCGAGGTCAGAACTGTCTCGGCGGTACAACACCGGTGAATGATGCGGTGAAATGGATGTCAGGACTAGTAATATATCTGTTTTCTTTTTCGGTCTTCATGTCGAGGAGCTGAAATTTAAAATCCTTTTTTTTCTTCAACTCAAGCCTGAGGGCAGATGGTAAAAGTTAATCGCTCATCCGTTTTGTAAGTTTACTTTTCATCAAGCTTTCCAACACAAGAGCGACACTCACGACAAAAGCAGCGATGATGGGATGAAAAAAAAAAATAATAATAAAAAGAGAAATGATGCATTACCTTTAATGGATTACTGGTTTAAATAAATTGATTTATAAAAAAATTAGTACTCTGAAAGTATAATTTCTTATTCAGACATTATACACCTCATAAAATTATTCAAGTATAAGACGATCTAAATTTAATATACAATTTCAACACTCTCGAGTATGACTATATATTTAGAGAACTAGTAACCGCGAGAAGTATGAAATCTTTCTTTCTTGAACGCTTTAACTTAAATACATCAATATATTGTGAGGAATTCCTTAATATTTCCAATGACACTAAACCAAGATCTACCGCCTTCAGCCTTAAATAGAGCTTCATTTTATGGTAACTATTTAAGGGTGAATTATATAAGGGTATCTAAAGCATGTATCATGTCAATAAGTATTATGTTGGCAAGTAATAGGCTTTTTTCATTTTTACATTGAAAACTGTGATTGACTAATAATATTTGTGTTAACTTTTACTCATGATAAATCATGTAACTCGTAAAACTCTAAAGGCTTTTGGATCGTTTAAACGTTACCGGCTAAGATAAAGAAGACTTTCAAAACAGTGAAAAACCCATAAAAATCACCTTCACCGATAAAGGGTCCAGATCTCCACCCCAGAGGACCTTCTGTACCGTCGGCAGCAGTTTCCATGAAGACGGAGAGGTCCTTATCTGTTGTGGCGCCCTGATCGGCTTTTTATTGGTAAATCGTGGTCGAGGTAAGGAGAGGAAGGCTCGGGGGCGGCACGGTCGGGCGGCCACGTGCCGGGACACAGCGAGGCGACGTCGTGCCCGATCACCGGGTCCTTCCATTCCATCACCACCGGCCCTCCGGCTATCCTCGTGACCGTCACGCTTAAAAACCTCCCTTCC
The DNA here is from genome assembly GCA_001010745.2 of Gerris buenoi. Lineage (NCBI taxonomy): Eukaryota > Metazoa > Arthropoda > Insecta > Hemiptera > Gerridae > Gerris > Gerris buenoi. Next base: position 423,839 of record KZ651520.1, read on the forward strand.
AACTTCTTCAAACATCCGAATCCCCCTCCGCAGTCCGTATCTCTCCGTTTTTCGAAAATACCTCGGGAATAAAAAAAAAAGACGGTCTTTCGTGTAATCTCGGAGCGTCGGAGCGAACTCACAAACTCTACCATTATCCCTTTGGAGTTGATACGATAAAAACAATAATAGAGGTTTTACGGCGTGTCACGTTATTCGAATCGAATTACACAGGCCGGTACCGTGACATACCGCCCTCAACCTCACCTTTTATACTATCATTACCATTATCTATTAGAATTTGACAAGTTTCTATTTGCATACACTCAACAACTATATACATGGTACTTTTTTTGCATATTATTTGTACATTTTTCCACATACTTTAACTTATTCACAATCTTATATCTCCAAATCGAATAACAGGAAAAAAACGTCAAGGTATATTTTAATATACAATGTGCCATATCGCACAAACCTATACTCTTACGTATTTCCCCTACCCCTGCCTATTCCCTTATTCTTACGTAGAAAACGTGAAACGAAAACATAAATAAGTATTACAGTCGATACTTCATGCCATCCAATGTATGCACGTGAGCTAAATTAAAAGCACGCTATCTCAAATATACTCTTACTCACAAGTATATTAGGAAAGTAAGTAATTTGACTTGACTTTCATTTGACTAGTACTATATCATTAGCATCTATATGATTATTAATACATAAATAAGTATGGTTTATAGTAAAACAGTAAGTAGCAGTCAGGAGTTAAATAAGATACTGCAATAAAATCACATGACTCAGGTGTTATCTGATTGATTTGCCCGGCCTGCTCTCGAAGACATAACAAATTTTAACTTAAGAGTTTTCTTTAGTTCTCTTATGAAAAACTTAGTCACAAACGAATAGTCTGGTAGCCTCAAAATCATTCTTATAGTTATCAATCGGGAAGAATAAGAATACAAACTATTTTCAATTATCCACATACATATAAATAACATGGATGCCATTAACTCTTTGTGTGTTCTCAAGTTCATTTACCCTATATAATATAAATTTGGTTTATTTACTTTTCTTAAAGCGAAAAAAAAATATAACTACTTAAAAGAAACTTTACGATGCTTTTTCTAGGCAGGGACTGCTAAGTCTTTTACCAGAAGAATTTTATCGAACTGGCAGGATTCCCATTGAGAATAGTGAAGAGGATATTTTTATTTCTTCTTCTTCTTTTTATGTTACTTTCTACTAACATCTTACATTATACTTCACTACATTTCGCTCCACTTAATATAAAATCAAGCTGAACTTCAGCTTTTTTTTCTCCTCTGTCTCTCTTCTCCTTTTTACATAAATTTAACTTTGCCTCTCCCGCCTACGTTTCTCTTTCATTAAGCAAAAAAAAAAAAAAAAACACGTTTCTTACTTATTTCTTAAGTTAAAACGGTTAAAGAGCACTTGCACCGTTTTTCAACTTTTTTTTCATTGCATTTTTTTCCAACATTACTTCTGACTATTCGTATATTATAATAAAAACTTATTTCTATATCTTTCTTTTTTTTAATTTAACTTTTTTTTTTAGTTACCTTCACAATTAGTTGTTCTTTTTATATACTGAAATAGATTGAAAAAGTCGAGAGAAAAAAATAATGTAAATAAATATATAAATAAAATTACTATAATCTGCAGAAAACGAATCCATGTAAAATCACACATTATTATCTCGTATATTAGCGGTAAATTATTACAACTTTATTCAAGTAATGTATTTTTTTTTAATAAAGGTCATTATCTATGCCTATCATAATTTTATTTATTTAATCATTTTCTATAAATGCTAAATTGTCTTTAATATAAAAGCAACTAACTGCGATTATCTTATAATCTTTTAAGTAAAAATTATAACTTATGAAGTAATGACAATCAAGTTTATAAATATGCAGATTTCATTCTATATTTTTTCAATTTATTATGTATATAGGTATTTAATAAGAATATAGGTGAGTATTACCAAGAGTTAGTTTTAAAATACTAAAGCAATCTGATTACCACATTTCACTACTGATATTAGTACCAAATTCCACACCAATAACTTAAAGGAGTTAAATCAAAGGAGCATAGAACTTAGTAGTTTGATAATCATATTTAGGAACGCCGCAGCAGCGTTCCGCCCCGCCAAGTCAAAAAGTCAAAATTTCACAAAAGCTGCCAGTGTATATATACTGTAGGTGACAAACTAGGGTTTTTGAGGGTCTGCAGCGTGAAATACGTACAAGCTACCTAAATAGTT
>KZ651521.1:5406-29106 GCA_001010745.2 Gerris buenoi
GACCCCATAACTCGCGGGCCCCCTTGTGGTGCGGGCCCCTAGGCTGCAGCCTATGTAGCCTGTGCTTAAAAGCGGCCCTGTATATATATATATATTAGTTAATTTTAACTATCTACTAATCATAACCCAAGTAGAAATCAATTTACCACTGTGAACTTCAGAGGTAATTACAAGACATACAGTATTCACAATTGTGTGACTTTTCTGCCCTTTATTTTCTTACGAACGTCATATCATCTGGATTCCCTATTTGAGCTATTTTCACTGATTGATTATTACCAAACATTCTCTCCACTGGCAACTATCCCTGATTAATAAATTATTAAATTATATTATCATAGTAGGAAAATGAAGGGTGTGATTCATTTAACATGGGACAAACCGTTTTTGAGATGCAGGGTATACAATTTCAACCTGATATAAGCAGAAGTTTTAGAGTAGTGAAGTGATATATTTTATAAAATTTTAAATTGAGTGCCGGGTAGGTAGGGAACAGGTCTGTACTATAACCGTACTCTTTTACTATAAAATCATCATAATAAACTTTTTTTATGAATATTCAATACATATTATTTATGGCAAGACAAAATGTTGTTTTTCAAAAAAAATAGTTAAAAAAAGTTTTCTTTTAATTTTGCCTTAACTAGGTACGCTAATTACGCTTTTTTTTTTAACTCCGTCTTGTATAAATAGTTAGCATCGTATACTTGGTAGTGTGATTTAATAATTTATATTTAATGAAAAGCGAAAGGAACTTCAAAAAACACGTATTTATTTTTTTCCTAGAATTAGCCAAGGAATCACATCCTTAATTTTCCGTCACTTGTGTTGATACATTTTAATAATTGTTCTTTTATGATTGTTTCTTGGCTTTCCTATTGCTCCGGATGCAACAGTGGGCGCTAAAATGTCTCATTCTTTTTTACTCTATCACTTAGGTACAACTTAACCTCCAATTTATATTCTCTAACATCATTCTAAACTTTTTCTCCATTTCCTTTCAAGATAGGGTCTAAAATTTATGACTTTTTTGTGTCTCTGGATCTTATAGTTTTCTTGTCATTATAAATATTGCTGTTGTTGCAAGCTTATACTAAGTCGAATGACAGTTTCATCCATATTTTTTACTATTTTTATTTATTTATTTCAATATTCCTTTTAGTTAAATGTAAAGAAGTAAAGAGAAAATGCCAACTAATTTTGTGATGTTTGATAAAATTAAAATGCAACTACATAGTTATATCTTTTTTACTTCTTTTTTTTCGATACACATCCATGACTTCACCTGTATAACCTTTATTTCCTTGTTCAAACAGTGACTCAACTGAAATATTAGTTAAAATTGATATTGCCCGGTCTAGCTCTACTCTCTCTCTTTCATTATAACTATGATTTTTCTCTTTAATTTCTTTCTGTATTTCAGCTATATAACCGTCCTTTATGCCAGTTAGTGTGCTTCTAACTTCTTCGGTAAGGTCTCCATTAAAATTTATGTCGTCTAATTTTTTTAGATTTTTCGATTGATACCTATCTATAACTCCACCTACTTTATGCCATTCGTTTGCATATTTTGGAACAATTTGTGTATGACCCAGATAAGTTATGAGTTCTTTATAATGCTGCTCAGATATTTCTGCTAACTTGGGATTAACCTCGCCTCCTCTGACTACATGAGCTGCTTGAATATCTCTTCCTTTCTTGCTACTCTTATCTTGAAATTGACTTTTCCCTGGTGCGACTAAGTTACTTCTACCTTCACCTGTTTCTTCAGAAATCCTTTGTTTAATTCCACCAAAGCGAACAAAGCGTAGTAACCGATCTGTTATATGGCTAGGGACTTCACGCTCTTTATATGGATCCCTTTTACCTTCATTACTACAGATTGAATCAGTATCGTGTACTAACTCTGTACGCTTTCTTGAAGCACCACCACCAAATCCACCAAGAGATATAGGAAGTTGATGCCACCCTTGCTGAATGTGATACCTTATTCCTTTATCACTTTCAATACAATTGGCGACCTCAGCTCTGAACGTTTCTGGTGTCACATCTTTTATCTGAGGTAAAGCATTTACAATAGATTCATATAAACAACTATTTATTGCTTCACTGTCTCCTTTACTTTCCGATGGGCCACTTCCACAAAGCTGGAAATGATTATTTTGAAGCGTTAGGTTAATAACTTTTACTTCCGCTCCATCTGATCCAGACGAAAATGTTTGTTTTATGCCATTCTCACCTTCAACAAAGATTATTAGTCCTGAAATCTCTATTCCACGATCTTTTAGTACCTTATGTATTACTTGAGTACAGGCACTTACACATGTCATGTCCATTGGTATGCTTTCTCGGACTATAGCTGCGAATAAGTCAGGATTTCTAGTTTTATTCATCAGCTTTAGGAGATCTTTATGATATTTTTCTGTAATATGGTCTTTTATTTCAAATGTATTGTCACATTGTTGTTCATTCAGTAGCTTTTCTTTATACTCCTGTTTCAGTTTTTTGAAGCTCTTGAAGTACCACTGGTCTTTTAAAAACTGATATATCCCTTTAAATTGTTTTCCGACATATTTAACTAAATGATTAGCGCCTTCTTTAAGAATAGGGCTTAAAATATGCTGTGATATAATTTGTCCAGCTTTGTCACGAAGCAATGCCTTCCATTGGTCAGTTATTTCTTTCTTGAACTCCTCGTAACCTTCTTCCTTTTGATTTTGTGAATCCTTATCTGCATCTATTTTTTTCTTATTACCTAATTTCTTTCTTAATTTATCGTCAAAGTTATCTAAGAAGTTACCAACCATTAACATAATATTAGCAATATGAATTCCGCGATCAATCCAAACCACTGCTCTTTTGAAATTATTAATACGAAATTCCAACTTATTACTTGTTTTACTACTTTTCTTAACAGCTTCAGCAATTCCCTGAGTTACGCAACCAGCTATCTTGTTAGCTAAAGGCAAGAACTTTTCCACCAAATTTTTTTCAGAAAAAACACTCATGGTTAAATCATTCACCATTTTCATTGCTTTCTCTTCTCCTAATGTCTTATAGGCTATTTCCAAGCTTATAGAAATTTTATGTATTTCTACCTTTTGCTCAATGTTTGATAAGATGATAGATGATATGTCTTGGCAGAATTCTTGAAGGTAATTATCCACAATTGCATTAACTCCTGCGCAAGCAACGCCGAGTGCTACACCTTCTATAGCTTTTGATGTTATACGCTTCGCTACTGCTTTTCCTACTACCTTCAAACATTTAGTGCCAGTCATTCCCATTTCAACGCTAGGTCCAGCTAGTTTACGGCCAAAACGTGATACCTTTACACCTCTTGAAAAGAAAGCTCCTACACCAGCAGTAACAGCAGTTATCATAATACTTTCAACCTTATGCCGCCCATAATCATTCCAGCTAAAATAACCTGATTTAAAAGCACCCGCCGCAAAGAAGAGATCATTTACTCCTTCACTTACAAAAGCACTTCCAACATGAGTCATAATACCCACTGAAAATAACTCTATAACAGTACCTATAGCTATTTGGCATATTCCGATAGCAGTTACTGCTAGAGTGTTGAGAATCATGCTTAGTGTCCATTTCTTCTCTTCTAACTGCAGTAGTAGGTCTAATCCATTAAGATAAAATACACGCACTTCTTCTATATTTGCTATTTTACTTTGACCATAATATTCAGTAAGAGATTTTAGTTTACTATCAGGAACATTTAAAGTTAATAATGAACCTCTTAAACTTTTCAAAATGCTAACAATATTTTTAATTGTATTTTCACTTATTGTATGACTATAATCACTCTTCAACGTTTCCTCTAAGTCTTCATCTTTACTTGTCACCACTGAAGGTTTGATAATATTCTGCTCCACTAAATCAAAGAATAAATTTTGATGTGGTTTGATGCTTAATTGAAGACGGAGGGGAAAATTCTTTTCTTCCAGCTGTTTAATAATTCTTTGAAGGGCAATTCTATAGGCAAAACATACAGACAGTAATTCCCTTATGACATTCTCATAAACTGGACAGGAAAGAGACTGAATTTGTAAAATGTCATCAAATATGATGCTTAGTCCATAATCACTATTATCTGAGCTATCCCTTTTCTCAAGAACTTGTTGTTCAACAAGCTCTGCTAAAATTTTCTCAGCTTCACATTTAGTAATATTAGCTTTGTCAGTAAAGTCTTCTATAGAAATAGAGTCATAACAAGGGAAAACAATAGATCCAATTTTACTTGGATCTATGTGCGCTAGCTTGTTAAAGGAAAGTACACTTTTTTCTTTAAGTACTTTATATTTGTCTTTTCCGACAATCTCTATAAAATCGCTTTTTATAAAGACAGTACTGTTTTTTTTTGGTTGCGTAATCCATTCTACGTATAAAAGAATTTGCTCATTGTTGGGCGCTAGAGTTTGCTTCTTTAAGTCTTTTTCAGTTAAAAAGTCGAATAGTGAAGGATCAATTTCTCCCAATCTTTCACTTTTAACTGCAACATACTTAACTTCTTGACGTAAGACTTCTTTTTGGATGAGTAGTTTCCAGAATGCTTCTCTGCTACATAATGGTATAGCTTTTTTTAACGATTTTTGAAATTCTTTTATATTAATATCCTGATATCCAGAAAGAAAACTTTTTAATGTTTCAACCAATATTCCATATTTAATAATTGGTTTTAGTATATCTTCAGAAATTTTCTTTCTTACATTTGGCCTTTTCAGAATTCCCTTTTGAAGAAGATCATTGTACAGTCTTCCAGCCAGATCTTCATTAACATCATAATTCACAAAAGATTGTGGAGTAATCTTGTGGCCAATAATGTCATCTATAGATCTTGAAAACATATCGTAAAGGTTAGCTACGCTCTTTTTTTGTTCTTCATAAGCATCGATTTGAATAATACTTTCATTGTTATTTTTCTTCATATTACCGATAATACCTGCAGCATAAATAGCATTTTTACTATGTGCATCAAAAAGCCTTGCAGCTTTTCGCAATTCTTTCTTGAATTCATTCAAATGTTGCTTATTTTCTTCTCCCAATGGCTTTTGTTTTGTTAGAGCATATGCCTTATAATAATGTGCCACTTCAGAAAAATATGGTTCTTGCTTTATCACTTCATCAAACAGTTCAATGGCATTTTCATGCTCTTTATTTTGGGAAAGGTATTTCCCGAGTTTAACCATTTGAGATGGACACCCATCAACCCAAGCTAACCACCTTTTATAACTATTATGTGAACGCCCGTTATATGGATTGTCTAAATTTTGTAATTCCAAGATAAATTTATCTAGCAGTCTGAATAATATGTTAAAATTACTCTTGTTTTTCTCGTCGGTCACATTCTTTACATACTTACTATTTTCGTCTAACCAGAAAGCCCATTTATCTAAACAGCTCTGCAATAGAATTTCTTTAACTTCAGTAGGTAATTCTTTATCATCAAGTTTCCTTTTTAATTGTTTGTACTGCATTTTGAATGCTTTGAAGCATTTTTCTTCCGTTTTAATCTGAGTTTCATAGTAGACTTTAATTTCTGATATACGAGTTAATTCCGTTGCATCACGCTCTTTCTTTAAATCTAATATCCTTGAATTGCTGTATTCTTGTCCTTTTGAATCCATAATGATTAGTTGGCCGGAACCTTTATCTCCACATCTTGCTGCTCTTCCGAACGCTTGCTGTTCAACTCTAATGTTGCTGGGTAAATAAGTTAAGCAGACATGCAGCCCTCCTGCTTCCCTTAATTCTTCTGATATCTTGATGTCAGTACCACGACCTGCCAAGTTTGTTGCAATAATAATCTGCCCCTGCTCCAGCCTTTTGTTACCCTGAGCAAGATGGAACTCTTCGTAATCACGTACGTAGGTGTGGACATGTTTTGCATCTATTTCACCGAAGGCCTTGTGTAAGACTTCTACATCATTCACCGTTTCACAGACAATTAAAACTGATCGTTTCTTTTCTTCAGTTATTTTTTTTACTTCATTACATGTATTATTTATCCATTCCTCCTTGCTGGTACAAAGAAAAGGTTTTTCTTCGTTAAATAGCTTGGATTTAGCTGTAGGAATAGTCACAAAGTCTACCCTATGTATTTCCCGCAGTAAATCTCTTTCCCTCTGCGACCCTAATGTGCCTGTTAAGCCATATAAGTTTCTGTATAATTTAAAGAAAGAAACGTTGGAGATAAAAACAGCTTTTAAGCTTTGCAAAGATAATTTACATCCATGTTTGAGCTGTAAGAATTGGTGCAAAGCATCGTCCCATTGAGAATTCGCTTGATCTGTTCCTGTATCTTTATCGAGAATTGTAATATTAGGATTACGATCCGGACTAGTTCCAGTTCTATCTACATCCACTACATAATCCTGCCCTGTAATCATGAAGAACGCTGTTATGGCACTATTAATCCAGGATTCCAGGTTCCTTTCTACAAATGATCTGAGATGGTTAGGAATATGTATATGTTTTTCTCGTTCAATACACTCCGATAAAAGGTAATTGAGACGATCTACATAATTAGAGAATTCAGGTAAAAGTATTTCATTGGTCTTATTATAATCAATATTGTCAATTATTAATTTACCCTGATTGTCTAATATCTCAGCTTTCACCAAACGTTCCCGAATAATAATTTTATGTTGTTCACTTAATTCAGATCCAAGTTTTCCAATATCTTCTATTTTCACTAATCCATATAAGTCACTAATCACTGCCTCTTTAATTGCTTTTTTGTCAAAAGTGTAGGCAATTTCTTCAAGGTCTATAGCTGGTCTATTAATCCACTGCCAAATATAAATATAAACAGATTCTAGTTTATCCAAGCCTGGAAGATCGTGAGATAGATACAACATATTATTACCTTTATCAAGCAACATGCTGTCTACCTCATCAACAATTATATTTGTAAAAGTGTGATCTCCTAAAATATTTTTACCGTAAAATCTATCCAATAGATAATCACGTTGGAAATTAGACAGATCTCCGTATATTATCTGGTTGCTTGAGTACGCGTCTTTTCTTTTTTCAATGTCCTCACTACAGTTATGTGATACATTAACCCCAAACAAGTTATAGATATCTCTATTACCCTCAGCATCACGTTTTGCCAGCACAGAAGAGCTAGTTATAATATCTACTTTCTCCCCTCGAAGTGCCTTCATTAGCGCTACTGCTACTACAATTAAAGATTTTCCCTCTCCAGTAGACACTTGTGCTAAGGTGCTGTGATTATTTGCCAACAATGCTAGTACAGTTAATCTTTGAGTATCACGAAGCTTAAATCCTCTCTTCAGCTCTATCGCTCTATCTATTACTGCAAGCATTTCATTTTCAATATCTTGCTTTTCTTCAGTGGTGCAACTAATTTGAAATTCTTTCACCCAATTTGCAATATAATATTCTGTAAAACTGCTTAGAAATCTTCCACCGATTTCATAGTTTTCATCACAAATACGCTTGATAGAATCTGCAATCTTTAATAAATTGTCAGCAATATTTATTGAGGTATTAGCGTTACCTTTTATTAGCTTGACAAGTTGAGTTATGTCTCGTTCTTTCGCATCAGCAGTAAATTTCTGCTGCATATTGTGTGTCCATTCATTAATGTTACAATTGTGAATAGCCATTAACTCCTCTTCACTTAGGTTCCATTTTTCATTATGAAAATGAGATAAAATGTTAATAAGTACTTCAGGAGATAATTCTTCTTTTTTTTCTTCTAGAGCTCCCAGTAATTTCTCTACTAAATCAGTGCCAAAAATATTCTCTACAGCCAAAAGATAATAAGAAGCTGTAGGCAACTTATCACTTTCTTGCCAATTTGTTAGTGATAACAACTTATAAGACCAATATGTTTCTTTGAGTACATAAGGCCATTCAGATAATTCTAGTCCTTCTAGACCAACTGCTTCACACGAAATGTTACTCAATAGATGTAGAGTGTCTTCAATGCACTGGGTAGAAATAGAGCCACCTTGATCTAATTTTACACCAAATAACAATAAAACATCTTTATTTTCTATTTTCGATAAGTACTCCCGCCATTTAGGTTTTTCCTCCAACTGTCTCTTGAAATGATTTTCGAGTTGCAGTAATATCAACTCGTCAATCCAATTACGTTGAGAATGAGCAGCAATTATCCAACAAAATGTATTTTCCAGTTTACTATCTTCAATACAGGAAGTTAGAATAGAGTTTATTAGGTAGCACAACTCTTGGTAAGATACGTGTTTTCCATCACTAGAGAAACGCTGCAATATATAATGCAGGATTCCTTGCTGACCACTATACTGAAATGTTATTTTTTCTAGCCGTGACTTTAACTGTTGCCTTTCCTCTTCAGTAAAGTACTCTATGATTTTGTTTATATCTTCTTCTTCAAAATATTGTTTTTCTTCTGAAAGGACATTATCAGATAAGAAAGCTTTATCCGCTAAACATTCATCAAACTCTTGTTTTTGTTTAAGCGGCTCAGTTTTTTTAAGAATCTTTGCGTAAAGATCATCTTTCTTTCTATATTCTTCTTCTAGATTTAAATGATTTTCATTAATATTTAACTGAATGAATTCATTACCTCTATGTAATACATAAACAGCTTTTTTAGATGAAGAATTGTAGTTATCTTGCAGGGATAATCTATCATCTTGGTCTTCAGTATATAATCTAATATTAACATCAAAGATATATGCCAACAATTCCATGTATTTTTGTGGTATTTCTTGAATGTAATCATTGTACTCTTTTAGAATAACCCGATCTTTACAACACTTATCCCAGTCATACTCCAGTTTCAGCTGATTATTATAACCATTGTAGAGAGTATTTAGGAAATTATCTTTTTTTATTTTTTCGTCTAGTTCATTTCTCAGAGATTTATCGTTAATAGTTTTAATCCACAAATCAAATACCTCTGCATGCCTTGGCCGAGATAACTCACTTTTAAACTGGTCTAAGAATATATTTATATTGCGTTCTTTTTTTTCTACAAATTCTTTATACTCATCATTGTACATCCTAATACCTGGGTGTGCTTTCTCTGACTTTGCTACTTCTAAAATATATGTTATAAAAAAGCGCTTCAGGATTTCATGGCTTTCACCGGTGCTCTGCAATTCTTCCACAAAATATTTAGAGATTGTCCCACGTTGCTCCTTACTATTTTCATAAAGATATTGATTTAGAGTTCCCAAAATAGGATGGGAGATGTTGTTACTCTTTTCATTATCTTCAACTAGATATCTTACAGCATTTTCTAGTGCTAATTTAATAGTATCTGCAACATCTTGATAAGGGGGTAAATGCTTTGCAATTTCTTGCAACGTAGCAAGTCTATACTTTTCAATTAAAAGCTGTTCTATATCTTTTAATTTATTTTCTACAGCACTCTCTTGACCGGACACAGACCACCACCTCCGCCGACTATCTCTCAGTTTTTCAAGGGACATCTTTTTTACAGTTTCAAAATTAGAAAATAAATTATTAAGTTCAGAGTGGGTTAGTTCTATGCCTCTTACTTCTAGCCAATTTTCTAATAATTGTGGCTTGACTTTCAACTTATTAATCAAACCCTCAACATCAGTAGTGTCTTTATAACTGCCACTAGGTATAATAGAATAATTACGCGAGTTTTTCTTATTTTTATGAACAGAACTAACACTGCGTTTAATTCCTAACTCCATGGTGTGCATCTCCTGTTGTTCTTGATTTTCACTAATTGCTTGTAATGCGCGTTGTTTGGTATTTTCTAAATCTGATCGCAAATCCTTTAATATATTTTTTTCAATTGAACTCAAATGATGAGAATAGGTAGCTAAAATATTGCCTTGCAGAATATTTTTTTTCCTTACAGCTTGAGCATGGTGCTGTCGGCCACTATTTTGTCTAGTATTCCTCCTTTCTTCATATGTCAAGTGCTTTGTGTGTTCATTATATGCAGCTGTTAATCTAGCATATTGGCTTTTATATGGACACCATACACGTTCACTTGTACTATAATCATTATATTCTATTTTATATTTACCTTGATCAAAAAACATAGCTTTCTTCCACCATTTGTAATCCACATAACCCATGTCCGAACCATTTTTCCCATGTCTGCCATAAAGGCCTCCTTGTCCTTTTTCTCCTTCTTGTCCTTGATTGTTTTTTTTAATAATACCAAATTCCTGATCGCTGTTTTCTAGATTTCTCACTGTTACTTCCCCAGCATATCCTCCTTGACCCCCCAATCCATATTCTCCTCCATTTCCTCCAGGTTGCCCTAATGAGCCTTTATAGAGGAAGAAAGCCTGACGCCACGTGAAGAAACCATTACTGTGATAAGAAAATGTGATTTTGCCTCCTTGACTAGTAACTGATTCTATAAAAATATGATCTCCACACTTTCTGGATAAATAATCTGTTATTGAATGATAATTTGCCCCTGGATACCATATTGTATCTACTGATAACGAATCATTTTTAATATTGTNTCTTCAGTAAAGTACTCTATGATTTTGTTTATATCTTCTTCTTCAAAATATTGTTTTTCTTCTGAAAGGACATTATCAGATAAGAAAGCTTTATCCGCTAAACATTCATCAAACTCTTGTTTTTGTTTAAGCGGCTCAGTTTTTTTAAGAATCTTTGCGTAAAGATCATCTTTCTTTCTATATTCTTCTTCTAGATTTAAATGATTTTCATTAATATTTAACTGAATGAATTCATTACCTCTATGTAATACATAAACAGCTTTTTTAGATGAAGAATTGTAGTTATCTTGCAGGGATAATCTATCATCTTGGTCTTCAGTATATAATCTAATATTAACATCAAAGATATATGCCAACAATTCCATGTATTTTTGTGGTATTTCTTGAATGTAATCATTGTACTCTTTTAGAATAACCCGATCTTTACAACACTTATCCCAGTCATACTCCAGTTTCAGCTGATTATTATAACCATTGTAGAGAGTATTTAGGAAATTATCTTTTTTTATTTTTTCGTCTAGTTCATTTCTCAGAGATTTATCGTTAATAGTTTTAATCCACAAATCAAATACCTCTGCATGCCTTGGCCGAGATAACTCACTTTTAAACTGGTCTAAGAATATATTTATATTGCGTTCTTTTTTTTCTACAAATTCTTTATACTCATCATTGTACATCCTAATACCTGGGTGTGCTTTCTCTGACTTTGCTACTTCTAAAATATATGTTATAAAAAAGCGCTTCAGGATTTCATGGCTTTCACCGGTGCTCTGCAATTCTTCCACAAAATATTTAGAGATTGTCCCACGTTGCTCCTTACTATTTTCATAAAGATATTGATTTAGAGTTCCCAAAATAGGATGGGAGATGTTGTTACTCTTTTCATTATCTTCAACTAGATATCTTACAGCATTTTCTAGTGCTAATTTAATAGTATCTGCAACATCTTGATAAGGGGGTAAATGCTTTGCAATTTCTTGCAACGTAGCAAGTCTATACTTTTCAATTAAAAGCTGTTCTATATCTTTTAATTTATTTTCTACAGCACTCTCTTGACCGGACACAGACCACCACCTCCGCCGACTATCTCTCAGTTTTTCAAGGGACATCTTTTTTACAGTTTCAAAATTAGAAAATAAATTATTAAGTTCAGAGTGGGTTAGTTCTATGCCTCTTACTTCTAGCCAATTTTCTAATAATTGTGGCTTGACTTTCAACTTATTAATCAAACCCTCAACATCAGTAGTGTCTTTATAACTGCCACTAGGTATAATAGAATAATTACGCGAGTTTTTCTTATTTTTATGAACAGAACTAACACTGCGTTTAATTCCTAACTCCATGGTGTGCATCTCCTGTTGTTCTTGATTTTCACTAATTGCTTGTAATGCGCGTTGTTTGGTATTTTCTAAATCTGATCGCAAATCCTTTAATATATTTTTTTCAATTGAACTCAAATGATGAGAATAGGTAGCTAAAATATTGCCTTGCAGAATATTTTTTTTCCTTACAGCTTGAGCATGGTGCTGTCGGCCACTATTTTGTCTAGTATTCCTCCTTTCTTCATATGTCAAGTGCTTTGTGTGTTCATTATATGCAGCTGTTAATCTAGCATATTGGCTTTTATATGGACACCATACACGTTCACTTGTACTATAATCATTATATTCTATTTTATATTTACCTTGATCAAAAAACATAGCTTTCTTCCACCATTTGTAATCCACATAACCCATGTCCGAACCATTTTTCCCATGTCTGCCATAAAGGCCTCCTTGTCCTTTTTCTCCTTCTTGTCCTTGATTGTTTTTTTTAATAATACCAAATTCCTGATCGCTGTTTTCTAGATTTCTCACTGTTACTTCCCCAGCATATCCTCCTTGACCACCCAATCCATATTCTCCTCCATGACCTCCAGGTTGTCCTAATGAGCCTTTATAGAGGAAGAAAGCCTGACGCCACGTGAAGAAACCATTACTGTGATAAGAAAATGTGATTTTGCCTCCTTGACTAGTAACTGATTCTATAAAAATATGATCTCCACACTTTCTGGATAAATAATCTGTTATTGAATGATAATTTGCCCCTGGATACCATATTGTATCTACTGATAACGAATCATTTTTAATATTGTTAACAGTAGTTCTAACATTACTATCTACGTTAAAGACGAGCGTATTAGCAACAAAAGGAAATTTTGAATTAAATTCTCTACTCGTAATACCTTTTCCATCCTCACCATTCCTTCCATTTCCACCACCTTGACCTTTACTGCCCTTTCCACCATTTGAAATAATTGTAAAATTTTCCGAATTTACCATTTTATTTACGAGAATTAAAACATTGCCACCACTTTCTCCAGGATAACCATCTTTTCCTTGCTTACCGTGACCATCATTTCCAGTACCTGCATGACTATTATAGATATGATTGTTATCTTTTCCAGATACATTCCAAGTAATTTTATCTTGGACTTTTACTGCTTTTGTTAAAATGGCTATATTCTTTCCTTGCCAACCTTCGCTGTTAAGGTTTATATCAATATGTATGACATCAGCACCAACAAAGCGTACTTCTTCTATATTGGAATTTTCTAAAAGTTTATTTTCTATACGACCTAAAATTTCACTGACAACAACATTCTTTCCAGTTACTTCAATAACTAATCGACCATCTACTCTTCTTTCTTGTATCTCTACTGGCTTTATATAAGTACCCATTACTTCCTTAAATGTACCAATTAAAAATATATCCTTTTCCTCCTGCAGACATTGTGCTACTTCTTGCAGAGCTGTAAGACTTGAACCATAAATACTTTCATCAAGATCAATAACTCTTTTGAGAAATTCACTAAAAGACAAATCACCGCAACAAAATTCTTTTAATTTCAGCGCAGTGATAATTGACTGAAGATATTTAGAAAAACTTAAAAAGTCAACAAAAGTCTCTAAAAATAGTAATTCTTTCTTAGCAGAATCACTGTAGGTGACTATTTGTTCCAAGTACTTTTTCTTAAATTGACTGATGAGATTTTTTTCATTTTTCTTATTTACCAACTTATAATGTTGTATTAGAAGCTGATAATATTCTAGTTGTTTACAGAAATTAGGAATATTTATTAAGCTTTCGATCTTGTCAAGTGAGCTAAAATTGTCTTGAATAAGAGTACAGCTCTTATTTTCAGTCGTTCTTTTTAGGAATTCGGATATTTCCTGTAGCCAAAATTTGGAGCAATACTTAATATACTTATCTTCAATGTAAGCGTCATCGATAGAGCTAAGAGGTTTATTAAATGTTTTTACTATTAAACCTTTAACTTGAACTATATTACTTTTGTGTTCGTCAACTTCACTTCTAATGATTGCGGTTATGTCCTGTTTAGTAATTATATAATCCTTTTCTTTATAATTCAAAACTATTTGAACAACATTTTCAGCAGCTTTCGTATACCACACATTCAACTTAGGGCTCTGCAAGTTTTCTTCACAGAAGTTTGAGATTTTCTCTCGTAGCTCTTTACTATTTTCGTAAAGATATTGATCTAGAGTTCCCAAAATAGAATGGGAGATGTTGTCACCCTTTTCTTTATTTTCAACTAGGCACCTTACAGCACTTTCTAGTATCGATTCTACATTATCTGTATGTTCTTGATAAATTGGTAATACCTTTGCAATACCTTGTAACATAGCAAGTCTATACTTATCAAGCAAAATCTGTTCTATATCATTTAATTTATTTTCTGTACCATTCTGTTGACCAGAGGACGCAGGCCAGCACTTCCACCAACTACCCCTCTGTTTATGGAAGAATTTCTTTTGTACTGTTTTATAAGTAGAAAATATATCATTAAGTTCAGAAAGGTTTACTTCTGTGCCTTTCAAATCCACCCAACTGTCTAATAATCGCGGATCACCTTTCAACTTATCAATCAATCCATCATCATTAGTAGTGCCCTTATAGCTGACTCTAGGTGTAGTACTATTAGAACGCTTATTTTTATCTTGAATAGTGCTTACAATACTGTGTTTAGTTTTTAACTCCAAGGACTGCTTCTTTTGTTGTTGATGATTTTTACTAATTGCTTGTAATGCATGTTCTTTAGTATTTTCCAAATCTGGTCGTAAATTCTGGAATGTTCTCAATTGACAAGAATAGCTGGCTAAAATACTGCCTGGATCACCAACTTTTGGATAATTAGCTCTAGGATACCATATTGTTTCTACTGTTACTGATTCATGTTTAATACTCTCAACAGTATTTTTAATTTTATAAGGTTCGTTGGAGGTATTCTTATCAGTACCACAAGGAAATTTGTTATCGAATTCTGCCGTAGCGATACCTTGCCCTTCCCTATCATCCCTTCTATTTCCACCACCTTGACCTTCGCACCCTTTACCACCTTGTGAAATAATGGTAAAATTTTCTGGATTTTCTACTTTTTCTATTTGAATCAAGAGTTTGCTACCACTTTCTCCAGGATATCCATTCGTTCCTTGCTCACCATGATCATGACCATCCTTTCCAATAGCTGCATTACTATTATAGATATGCTTAATATCTTTTCCAGAGGCAATCCAAGCTACTTCATTATGTATTTTTATAGCTTTTGGTAAAATAGCTGTATAATTTCCTTGCCAAACTTCTTTCTCTTCTATCTTAAGGTTTGTATCAATATGTATGGTATCATCACCAACAAAACGTACTTCTTCTATATCGGTATTTTCTAAAAGTTTACTTTCTAACCGAAATATTTCACAACAAAAAATTTCACTGACAACATTCTTTCCTGTTACTTTAATAACTAATTGACCACCTATTTTTCTTTTTGGTATATCTTTTTCCTTTATATAGGCACGTATCACTTCTATAAATGTGCCTATTAAAAACTGACCTTTTTCCTGCAGTAGACATTTTGCGGCTTCTTGCAAAGCTATAATATTTGCTCCATAGGTACTTTCATCAAGATCAATAACTCCTTTGAGAAATTCACCAAAAGACAAATCACCGCAACAAAATTCTTCTAATTTCAGCACAGCAATAATTGACTGCAGACATTTAGAGGAACTTAAAAAGTCAACAAAAGTTTCTAGAAATACTAATTCTTTTTCAGCAGAATTGCTGTAGGCAACTATTTGTTCCAAGTACTCTTTCTTTAATCGACTTAACAAATTATAAAATTCTATTAAAAGCTTATAATACTCTATTTGTTTTAAATTAGGAATATTGCTGAAGCATTCGATATTGTTTAGTGAGCTAAAAATGTCTTGATAAAGAAGAGTGGTCTTATTTTCAGTCATTTTTTTTTTTTTTCTGGTATGTCCTGTTAACGTTTGCTCAGTATAAGCGACACCGATAAACAATTTTTTTTATATTCCTTCTACATAATCCTGCTGAAACTAATTTAATTTTGTGCTCTTTCTTTAATAATAATGGCTGTTTTGTCTAAAACAGCCATTGTCTTTTTCTTTTTGATTAATAACTATTAACGACATTTCCAGCAGAAAACCGCAGCCTCAATAAAGATTGACCAGCTAATCGACCTAAATAATTATATTGCACCACAGTGATGAAAGTATCCTAATATTTACTACTATGCGTATTAACTACCCTTCACAAATAAATATTTTGGATCTGCTGTTCTACAATATTAATGAATCAGAATCATTCTTTAGTTCTTTTATTCCATTCGATTAGTTCTCTTGAGGAATTACAGTAACTCTCTCTCTAAACATAAATATTTGACGCTTTCTAGATTATTTTGTGTTTATTACAATAATGAATAATCTAGATGGTATTATTTATAATTTTCCCAAAGAGCTTAGAAAGGGGAGAGGGAGCATAGTAAAGAAAATAGTGTCTTAAACATCGGTTACTTTAAGTGCTGCTTGAAGCGTGCAGTGAGAGAAAAACGGACCAAGTTGACAGCCTCTCTGACGGTTCATCACGGCAACATTCTGCATTCAGCTAATTTACCAGGACTAGAGATGAGTTGATAGATCTGTTGAGTAGAAAATTGTGCAGAGTTCACTTGGGGATCATGAAGCCTGGTTTCATATTATGAAACCTCATTCATAATTGCCACCCCATCTGCAACAGTAACATATACATATAAACATTAACAATACAATGTATCTTAATCTAAGGTGGCTTTTACACTGTGGGTGAGACAGGCCCCGATTTAGGGTAAGCTGCGTCCTGGGCAAAGCCTGTTGTAGCCCCCCCCCCCCACTCCTTTCCTTACAATGAAGAACTGAAATATTTGTGATTACTGAATAGTATTTTTGTATTACCCCAATGTGGGCTGATACCATATACTGTTGTAAAAACGACCAATTAGGTATTAACCAGAAATGGTGTGTACTGTTGATAAATAATAAGTAAGTGTATTTATTTTGCGTCCGAGCTTACCAAAGGTAACAGAAGCTATGTGATCGTTCTGAAGAACAAATATTTTCAGGTCATTTATTTTAAAAAATCCAAGATAGAAATCCGTTTCAGACAATACCCATATAAAGACGTTTAGATCCGGTTTAAAAGTTTTAGCGATCTTTAACACTTCATAGCGGTGTTGTTGTTGGTTTTACTAAATAATGTTATTTATAATGTACAGGTGTCTCATTGAGTAGATGAAGTTATAGAATATTTTCCCGTCCTTCCTTTGAATATTTTTTCATCCTTTTCCCGTAAATTCCAATTTTACATTTGAAGTTTACGCTTCCTCCAGTGTCGCGCACAAACGCTAGAGAGTATAACGTTGTCCGACAAACTATTGTTGGGCATTGATAAAATGAACATGTGTGCCGAATTTCAACAAAATCGGTCATCTTTAACTCAATTTATAATTATCTTTTACTTAAGCATATTATTGTAAATTCAAACAATATGTTATAAAGCTGAAGTGATAAGAAAGAAAGAATTTCTTGATTTAGTTTTTTTTTAAAAAATAAAAATTGTTTTGGCTCGTTATAACCAGAGTAGGTTGGAAAATATGCAGCGTTATTTATCTTTGAATTGTTTTCTGTTGTCTACGGTGATTTGCGGATATTTGGATGACTGTGGTATATAATTATAGTGGGATCAGGTAATTATGTGGGATTTAGTGAAGGAGAGAAACAGGTGCCAAATCTTGGCCGGACTCCAGTTTGGAAAGATGTTTCTCTGGCTGCAGCCGAGAGAGACACCCGGCTCGGGCTAGAGTCGTCTCAAACAGTAGTTTGACGGCAGTCCGTGCTCGCGTCCCTTGTCATCAACAGCGTGTCTATTCTTCGTAGGTTTACCATCAGCTGATCTGTAGTAAAACAGCACTACCAACATAAATATGTACTTATATAAAGCTGTTTCATTGATTTTGATAATTCAACTACCCTCGACTTTGACCAATAAAATACCATTAGGTAAGTTCAAATTATAATCATACAAAATATATATCTAACAATTAAATTGTGAGAATGCTAAAAAAAAAAAAAAAAAAAAATATAAAAAAAATAAAAAATAATAATAATAAAAATAGACTGCCAATTAGTGTGGCACATAGCTTCCTTGCATCCTATCAGTGTGAGCGCCTCTCTCGTGGCGAAAGCTGTAGGGGGCTCGTAAGAAATTTCTGTAAATAAATAAATTATGTACATTATTGTGATATTAACATTAACGTTATAATACTTTATTGTTATATTGTTCATTGTGTAAGAACCATTAACAGTTTTTAGCGATTTTAAACACTTTATAGATGTTTCGCTGTTGGTTTTACTAAAAAATTGTACTTGAAAAAAATGTTTGTCTCATTGAATAGATGAAATTTGATTTTTTTCCCGACCTACAATTCCAATTTTAAATTTGAAGTTCACGTTTACACATGCGTTGCGCCTGAACGCCTGAACGGATAACGCTGACCAACGAACTCGTTCTGGGCATTGGTAAAATTAACATGTCTACTAAATTTCATCAAAATTGGTCAACATTTTTTTAAGTTATCGTCTCACGTTTTATGATTCGTGCACACACAGACCGACAGACAGAGAGACAGACACGGAACCGAAAATGTTCCCCTGATGTCTGAAATGGATTTCTGTCTTGGAATTTTTGAAATCGGAGGCAAAACTTTTTCGTTCTCAAAACTCGGAAGCAATATACATATAGCATTCCCTTACTAATTTCTAATTAAAACAAATATTATTAAATATCCAATCTTGTGTTATGCGGGACATAAAAGAAGGCAACAAATAATATCTTATGTTCTAATGTCTAAAGTACATACATTGTTTATATCATTTATTTAGGTAGGTAAATATGTTTTTCTTTTGTGAGGTGACTCCATAAAGGAAATTTAATGATACTTTCACAATATAGGATTTTACTTCCTAAGTAGTTATTTATATTTGAAAGCTAAGATATTGGAAATTTTAGTAAAGAAGTCCTCTATCTCTAACCACCTCTGCATGTCGCTCCCATGCCATTTTTCCAGGGCAATAACTGTTTCGTTACGGGACGATATATTGAGTGGCCACCTAATCACATCCTATTAAAACCCAATTTTTTTTACGGAGCCACCTCAAATTAGAGGTTTACAAACAATGTCGACCGATAAGCTATCGAATAACTAAAAGTGGAGAAAATACAAAAAAAATCTTAGAATTTTTCATGACATTACGGAGAGTCTACTTTCCACTTTCACGCTTAGAAACTATTTCAGATGCCTATCACTAATTGCGGCCGGCATTGGTAAGTGAAAATTTATTTTACCTCCAGCGGGGAGAAGAAGTGAACTTTTCTCCCTAGTTTACAGGGAGGAAAGTAGCTCATTGCACCCGGTCGGGCTCAACAGGGAGTAATGAGAAAGGAGGGAATCATGAACTCTCATGATTCCCTCCAGTGTTGCCCAAGTGATAAGCACAAGTAAATAAGCTTGGTGCTAAAACACATTTCATTTATTAACTATTGTTTATTGTCTAAATCTATAATGTCATCTTCACACATATCCTTCACGACGTTTGTCGTGATGACTCATCAGTTAAACAAACTAAAAGTTAAAAGAGAAATCATTATTTCTAAGTGTAGATCTACTCATATGGATGATTATACGTTAGTTGTCAATACACAACTCAGCTACCAACTGATCTCCCATTTATCCTAGCATAGAAATTCAAATAATTACTATCTATAATTTAATTTTAACAAGATTAAACTTATCTGGTGAGTTATTAGTATATATCAATTTGTTTAAATATATAAATGTTTACTTTTTTAACATAAAGTACTTTAAAATTAACATCTTATTCAATTATTTTTTATCCCTTCTGGAGGTAACATCTTGTACGTACCTCGGGAGTAAAATTCACTTGCACCCTCGCGATAATTAACTCTCTCGGCTTCGCCTCGAGAGTGAACGTTATGGTTCCCTTGATGAACCAACGATGAACCAACTTCATCGCTCAGGGTGCAATCACTTACTTTACTCCCTTGGTGCGTAAATAACTATTATTTAGTTATCACAAATAAAATTATTATCTTTTGACTTTTCTTTATTTACCTTTGGAATGTGGGAGTACATGCTGCCCTTACCCTGTATATTTGTCCTGGTAATTAGTCTTAAATGGTTAGTCATATTTTAATTAAATGTAGTTTAAAATTTATAATACAAATTTCAGAGTTTTTTGGAGATATCAGCCACAGATTTAGTGTTATAACTCATGTTGTCAAGGGGTATGATTTTTTTGAACAGGTATGACGTAAACTTTATTCTTCGGTTAATTCCTTAATTTTCTAATATTATTTTTCTTTTTGGGCTCTAGGGATGATCATTGTAAAAAATAGACTGACAATTGCACTGGCACATAGCTTCCTCGAATACTATTACCTACTTTATTGATGTTATGATTTTACAAGCCTTTATTGCCTAATTTGTTTAATTGTTTCCCCCGTTTCTTTAATGTGTTAAAATTGTTTTGATTTTTCACATGAATTAAAGTATCACTATAGCAAAAGATAAAGAGCGCAGACGGTTCAAATTAATCTGGGGCCATCAGTGGATTGCTTCAGATGAACTATAAAAGTTTCATATAAATCAGCTGATTACTTTTAAATATATAAGTGTAAATAAATGGTTGTTTGTGCGCATGCAGAAGACAAACAAATGAGCGCAGAAGGTTGAAACTTATATAGGACCAACAATGGGCTACTTATGACCTATACCGCATCCAAATATCAATAAAATCGGACGTGTAGTTTTTTAGATTATATTGGTTCGCAAAGTTTGAGCGACAGGCCGACATGGAAGACAGACGGACAAACAGACATGGAACCAAACATGTTCCCTGATGTGAAAACGGATTTCTGTCTTGGAATTTTTGAAATAGGAGACATAGTTTTTAAGATATGGTGGTTCGCAAATTTTGTGACAGACCGACAGACAGAAACGGAACCAAAAATGTTCCCTGATGTCTGAAACGGATTTCTGTCTTGGAATTTTTGAAATCGGAGACCTAAAATTTTTTCGTTGTTCGGAACGATCACATAGCTTCCGTTACCTTCGGTAAGCTTGGAAGCAAAAATAGTTATTCATGTAACTGGGCAGCAAAATGGAATTTTACTGACGAGTGATTAGATTAGCCTCCGAGCTGAAGGCGAGGGTTAGGATATGATAATTAACAAAGGTAATTTACTCATTTGACTGCCTCGTCTTAGCCTCGGCAGGCAATAAATAAACGAGGAAGAAATGTTTCCTTGCTGCCTTGTTGCATACAATATTTTATCTACGGGCGGCAGAAAAATGAAACTGCTAAAATACTATCTTTATTAATATAACATTGTTAATTACTATGTCATATTAATAAGATAATAGCATATGTATCAACTAAAATTAATGTTCATAAAGATATCAAAAAAGAAGCTTGGGAATAATAACAATAAGTGAATAGCAATAGCAAGCTTAATCTATAACAACAAAACACACGTTTATAACAAACAAAACTTCTGAATGAATAATGCAAGCAATATAAAATATTAATTTCTTTATTAACAAATTACCTTAATTATCTTTATTAATTATTAAGTATTAAAGATATATTCTATTGCTTAGAAGAAAAGAAATAACTAGGATAAATCAAGAATAGTAGTAGATAGTCTAATCTAGAATATGGATGTTGAATGTTTACATGACGCTGCAGTGTGGCCAGTGACTCCGCTATTCTTTTAATTTAAGATCTACTCTTTATTGAACTAATTTAACAGAATTAACAAATATAAAAAAATAATTTTAAAATTATACCGTTTATTTATTAAATACTACTTGTTAAGCTATAATATAAAATGTTATAAGTAGAGTTCGGATCAATATGCACTTAAAAACCTCAATATATGCATTTGAAAATTGCGAAATACGCACATAATATATGCAACTTATCCAAAAAATATATGCACTCACACTCAACTATGCACTTATCCCAAATATATGCACTCAAATATGCACTTATCTCAAATATATGCACTTATTTTTAATATATGCACTTAAATATGCATTTATTCCTAATATATAAACTCCAATAGGCAGCTATAAATATTGAATAGTGCTAAGTAAAGTGCATTTAGAGGGTTTAAAAAACTCAAAAACCTGGCATTTGAAGATAAGGCAGTAGAATACACAAGAACAACCACCAAAAATAGTAGAGATATTGACTATATTTTGAAAAAAAAATAAAATTTACCATTATTTTACAATTAATTATTAATCAATTATTTAAATTTAGGAAACAGTAAGAAAATTTGTCTGAACTACTAATAGTCCAGGAGATAGCGTGCAAAAAAGTGTCTGACTAACATCAAGCTAGAATTTTGTATACAAGTCAATCTTTTAGCACCTATTAAGAACATGTCGTAGTCGGCTAAGTTCATCTGCGGTACATAGCTTGGCACTAGGCGTTTGCAGTCGATGTTATTTTCACACTTGATAGGTTAGTTATTCAAATACATATTACTAAAAATCAACGTAGTAACCTGTCAAAGAACAAACTAACATTAACTTGATTTTCGGTCTACTAACTAATTCTGTACTCAGGATCATGAAAATCATACTGTCCACCATAATTGGTAAGGCATGGCCGCTTTTCACCGGTTTGTTTTTTTCAAACGCCTATTGCCAAGCTATGTCCCGCAGACGAACTTGGCCGACCACATATTCTAAAAGGCGCTAAAAGATTGACTTGTGTACAAAATTCTAGCTTGATGTTAGTCAGACAATTTTTCGCACGCTATCTCCTGGACTATAAGACTTCATCTAAATTTGAAATCTTAAAATTTCGTCTGCGGTCGGAAAGAACCATTTTTTAATGTGAAAACGTTCTCTCACCGTCGCACGACAGTACTGGGACGTATTTTAGGGCAGAGACGCCAGCTGGGGCCAGATTTTCTATTTCGTCTCTACCCTCCGCCCATTCCAGGATTCGGGTGACGTTCTCCACAGTGGTCCAGCCCGGATTACGGTGGATAACTGCGTCCATTTTTTGTCTGAGTCTTTCCCTAATCGGACCCAGTTTTCAATTATATTTGGAAGGTCCCTGAAATAAGCTTTAATAAATGCCAATCTCTGAATAACTTTGCGGTTGTTAAGGGCACTCTTTGCTTTTGGGACGGTCAAATTTGCCGAATCTCCGAAGCCCTCTATATGACCTTAATGTACTACTCTAGTGCACGTGTTGTGCATTCATTTGGTATAAATCGTCAGCGGTAGCTTTGTCTGGGATTAAGTCAAAAACAAGAAATCAAGCCTTCTTAGGGTATCAACCAGTAGGGACTGGTAAACCCCCTGTCTAAGAGAGGGTCTTAAGACAGGGTACGTGCACCGTTACACAGTGAATAACTTCTAATCCTCAAAAGGTTTTGGTACCTAGATAATATATGTTTGACTAGAAACATCATATAAAATATGCACCTTAGTGGAAACTTCTCTCACAAAGTAGACTATTTATGCAATAATACAGTAGCGTACACAGAAAAATTTTTCGGGGGGGCCAAACCTAACCTTGAGCGACTATATATGCGGGTTTAGTATACCCCATAATTTATAATAAATGCAATTTTTCCCCCTTTCAACACTCTATTTTCAATATATCTAACCTCATATTTAATAATATTAAAATCCTATAAGATAACACCTAAAAAATTACATAGAGGCTGTAAAACTTTAAAAAAAAACTCAGACCATCATGTTAACTTA
>KZ651521.1:49325-60369 GCA_001010745.2 Gerris buenoi
TTGGTTCGGAGGGCCCCCGCCGCCTAGATTTACCGCTTTTAAAATATCTACTTTATAAAATAGTTTAAAAACTCCAATTAACAGATTCGTCAATATCCCGGCCGGGATCTTCGTTGCTGCCAAGAAGAATCTCCGGTCTCCGTTTCCGGCGTCAAGCTGGCTGGACTCATCTAACTGGGTATGAAATTTTCTTGCTAAACTTTTGATTTATTTTAAGGGGAGCTCTATCTAAAATTATATATTATATTATACATCTCAAATACAGTCCATCTTAACCGCCTTCTTTTCTTTATGTTACCGGCTGCGTATGGATTAGCTGCAAGGTGATAAAAGCATCACCCCACTAACTTTCCACCTACTATTTAATTTAGTTTTATTTATAATTAGTTGGTATTAATTTTTAGATTATTTTCATTATTATTATTATTTTTTTGTTGGTAGTGTTTGGTTGCATGGCATTAAAATAAAACAGCTGTTTTATTAGTTTTGTTTTCTTTTCATAGTTTTAGTTCAATGGGTATACTGTTTGTTTTTTTTAACATGCGTCTTTTTATAAATTAATTTCAGTCGAATCTTAAATAAATTCACTTTTTTTTTAAATAAGTCTTCAAAATTATTTGTGTGTTATATTTCAATTGGCTTTAATTTATTTACACTTTACACTAACGCTAGTTCAATGATCTAGTAATATCTTAGATACATTTATGGGATTAAATTCAGTCTTACTACGTAAATGAGAAAGTTGGTTCGAGTGTGTCAAATTGATTTTTTTATTAAGTAAAATAATGGAATAATTTGTTTTAATGTTTACGTTGAAGCGTGGTTATTTAACGAGGGCATTTTGTAAGCTAAAAATTGTCTATTATATCATTTCTGGCATTGTACGATCTCTTTGGAAAAAAAAAATCTGTCATGTAGAATAAAGTTGGCATCTTTTCATAATTTTAAAACTTAAAAAAGATTCAAATGCGCGATATATTTTTAAACATCGACTATTTTCTTTTTTTTAAATGAAAAACTTATTAATAGCTTTGTTAGTTTGGAAGCTTAAAGTATATTTTTAAGTAAATTGTCAAAATGTCGTTGTCTTATCTGATTAGAAGCGATTGACGTTGATTGTTTTTTAGACTTTTTTAAAAAAAATAATAATAATAATTTAATAAATATATAGAGATACACACTATTCTCTTACTCTTGAAAAATATTATCTTTTCAAGAATAGATGGTTTAATGTTATTGTTCTATAGTATTTTGTTTATCATTCATATTCTTCGTTGTTTGGGATGGAGAATTGGAGACACCGGCGCGTTAAAACATTAAAGATCAGTTGTACATTATCGGCGGGAAACGACAGCCTGGCGCTTCGTTCACTGGGGTAAAGGGAGACAATGTTACCTCTAGGACGTCTTGATTTGATGAAGAAGAAGGATTAAACGCCCCGCATATACGCAACTTACATGCGCTAGTGTCGCAGTTAAAGCCTCATCCAGATTGCCGAACTGAAGAGAGGAAACTTTGATTTCGGGGTCTGAAAAAACCCAAATTACTTTTGAATTTTTTACTTTTCCTCCCCTTCTCCCGAAGAAATATAGGAAAAGAACCCAATTTTTTTGGCAACCAAGGGATGTGCCACGCAAGCGTGACACACAGGAACTGTTCCAACATCAGACACTACATCATTTGATGTTGGCTCGACATTACGCTATATCCTATATCCTGCATCGTTTCATCGCGTCCGACTCATCAGGGGCCCGACGATGCCCACCCAACTCTGGACCTATACCAGACCAAGAAGATCAGATCAGAGACTTATCAGAGACGAGCGTGCTCTCACACCGCCATTCTTGCTTGGCTGGCAAAACACAACAGCAATGTAATACCGTGTTTGCTACACAATTTGTGAGAGACAACAAGGGATGTGCCACGTAAGCGTAACACATAGGAACGCGGCCCCTGATGAGTCGGACGCGACGAAACGATGCAGGACATAGCGTAATGCCGAGCCAACATTTTAATGAAGTATTTTAATAAGTCTGATCTTGGAACAGTTCCTATGTGTCACGCTTGCGTGGCACATCCCTTGGTGTCTCTCACAAATTGTGTAGCCTATTGCAGTGTGCAAACACGGTATTACATTGCTGATAGGAAAAGAAGTTTCTAAACTTCCTTTATACTACTAAGACTTAACATACCTTTATCTTAATAATATTCAGTAGTTTCATTTACGAGTATATACTGTAAAAAAATCGGTCCGAGACAACTCAGACAAACTTTCTCATATACGAGATCATAATTAGGTACTTAGCGCAGTGTTTTCCAGTGATTAGTTTTCGTAAAGGTACATTTAATTATTATTGAACATTTCATCAAAATTTGACATAAAAATAACTTTTCCTAGGCGGGGAATCGAACCCACTATCTGTTCGCGTTTTAAGCTATTTTCTCAGAACTAGATTTTTCCCGGGAAAACGGCTTCTTTCATTAGAATCGTATAAAGTGACTAAATTTTTAGAATTTTTTTAATCCAAATGGTCGGAACTTTTTACGAGTAATATTTTTTTTTCACGTTTTTCAGAGTTTTTAGGGGGTAGCGCCCCTAAACTTTGGAATTCAAATTTAATTTCTCGATTTCGCCTCGGGGTATGATTTTTCTGATCATGTATGCCAAATTTTGTCAAAACCGGCCCAGTTCGCGCCGTCACAACACTTTCTCCTTATATATGAGAAACTATAAAACCATAGGAGAGCTATACAATCGAAAGAAGTACTTCCATAAATCATAAATAATATACAGCCATGTCAATTCAAGTTTTTTTATATTTAATCTGGGTTAGTTCTTATCACTATCAAAAAGAACCTGGCACTTATTTAAAAATATATGATCATATTTTTATGTCATTTTTATTTTTATTTTTATTTATTTTTTTTTTTTTTGTCATATGTTAAGTTAATAAGTTAAGTTTAATAACGTCATTTGAAGATATATATATTTTTTTTTTTGTAAATTATTTGCATTTAGTTGTAGTCATAAAACCCACCTCTATACTCTTCTATACAACAAAAATCTCTATACAACAATTTTTTTTCCTGGAACCATAAATTTCGTTGTATGGAGGTCCGACGTACTTACTGAGTTGGGCATAAATATACAATGTGCTTGTCTCCATGTAAGATTTTAAAATAATATATATCTTTAAGTCATTAAGGTAAACTAATAAGAAACAGAAAATTTTACTAATTGCTTTGAACCGATGTCAAAACTTTATAAATAATATATTTTTTTCAACCCACTCAAAATGATTTTGATCCGGTAACACGCAAGCTAAACACATCCATCATCCATCTTGACTTGAATATAAATATCAAGGAGATATATGTATAAAAGTGTTATTTATGTGTTTCAGTTTGTAACCTGACAGAAGACGAAGGGATCGGTGCTATTTTCGGTCCGCAGTCAGTTCAAACGGCAGGCATAGTTAACTCTATAAGCAACGTACTGGAGATCCCACACCTACAGATACACTGGGACACGTCCACCATGCCTTCCGCCTACATGGTAGACCTCTTCCCAGATCCAAAAATATTTGCCCAAGTTAGTAAAATACTTTGGTCTATTTGGTGTTCTATAAAGTAATAAGAAGAACATACATCTTCTACGTCTTAAGCGACCTCTAAACACTTGCATATTAGTGTGCTATCATATTGAAGGACGCCTTTCTTTTTACAAAAGGTCTTTCAATTCATCAAAGCTTCCAACATTCAATAAAATTGTGCAATAGTATGTACTCATTGATCGTCTAGGAGCCTCTTTACACCAATAAAATTGTATATACTCCCAACTAACAACTGTGAAAAAAGTTCAAGACACCCTCTTACAAAAAGTCATCCTGTCAAAGTAGTGATCTGTATCTCCATTGTGGCCGTCTGCCCTTTCTTTATTCCATAAACTCACTTCACTCCTACTTTCATGAACTCCTAATTTTTTCTTTCACTCCTAATTTTTTTTAAAAATGTCCTGCTCTCATGAGCACTGCTCTTTTATTTTCATTGCTTAAAAACTAGGCCAGGTTCTAAATGAGGCATGAAAAGAGACTTGGCCGCAATGAAGATGAAGATGTCACTACTTTCATACACTGACTTTTTACGGAGACTGGTCTGGAACTTATTCTAAGGATGTGACTGTATCTTGGTGCCAAATCAACCAATGTCAAATTTTGGTGATAATGGGATAAAAACATCATTGAGACTCATAAGGTAAATAGATATCATTGCAAAGAACAACCAATTCTCTATCACATTCCTTGTAGTAGATATGAACGTTTTCGTATATACCAATATCAGTGATACAGGGGTAACTTTAGTGCTACAACAGCCAAGTATTTTTTTTTTTACAAAACTGCAGATTTTTGACATTGATGTTTTATCATTAAATTAGGCAACAAACTAAATAAGTGCCGAAGGAACTTGTTTACCTTTATTACGAATAAATATCATAAAAGCTCATTCACAATTGTTAACGGGGCCAGCATAGCCGAATGGTTAGCGTAGCAGAGTGGACTCTGAAACTAAGGTCTTCACTCTGGATGTGAGTTCGAATCCCAGAGAGGTGTGACATGATTCACACTGATCAGTAATTATCTCATCAAGTAGATGAGTAAAGTGGCCGGATAATAACCCCCGTCCTGTAATGACCTTGGCTGTTGAACTAAACCCAAAGAAAAAAAAAACGATATAAAATTGTTAGCCGAAGTAAAATTCATTATTCACTTTTGTACTTGGTTATAGTAACTAGCAGGATCGGTGCGCTTCCCGCATCTTATCCGTCTAGAAGTTGGCGATGTGTGATGTGTGTAAATAATAATTAAAACAATATTATTTATATCTTTATTCTTACATAATTTCGTATTTTAGTAAAAGTTGGTTACATTATTTTTTATGCATTTTCAATTATTCTATTTTATAGTACCTTCAATTTTAAATTTTATTTACAATGAGTCTATCTACCAAATTTAAGATCTTTAAATCCAATGGAAGCTAAGATAATAGCATCTAATAAAATCCAAGATGGCGGCGATATGTTGAATTAAAAGTACCTTTAACCTTCTTCTTTAGCTACCATAGGTCTATTACCAAATTTCAGATATCTAGGTCCTCTTCTCAAAGCTGAAATAATAGAGTTTTATTAAATTGAAAATGGTGGTTAAAATTCAGTGCAGTTGCCATATATGTTGAAGTGAAAGAATCTTTAATTGTTTTTGCTACCATAAGTCATAAGTCTATGCACCAAATTTCAAATCTCTAGGTTCACTGGAAGCTGAGATAATAGAGAATTATTAAATCCAAGATGGCAGTTTTAATTCAATATAGCAGCCATATGTTGAGTGATCGTACCTTTAATTTTCTTCTTTAGCTACCACAAGTCTATGTACTAAATTTTAGATCTCTAGGTCCAATGGAAACTGTGTAGTGAAAAACTAACTTCTTTACTTTTCTAGCTTCAAAATTCGTTTATATATTTAAGTTTACACATAGAAAATTTTTTATTCTCACGTCGAAACAAAAGTGACGTCCAAACCAAAACAAAAAAAAATCATCATGTCTTCCATGACAAACTGAGACAATAGAGTATTATTAAAACCAAGATTACGGTTATAAGTTGCACGCAAAAAGTTGTGAAATCATAGGTGTAGCCAAGTTTTCCTCATCCAAGAAAGTTCTACTGGGTCTGATTAATCCAGTACAAGTAAATGATGTGACTGTCACCCTCACCCTCTATTCTTTGTCCCTCACAAACTCTTTTAAACATTTTCTTTCCTAAATTTCCAGATTTTATTAAACGTATAAATTTACAAACATTTTCAGACATGGTAAATATGCAGCACAAACTTAATAAACTACTTTTAGTTAAATACTTTTAGCTAATACTTTTTGTTAAATTTGGAAATTAAAATTTGTCATTTTAACGAAAGCAAATTATCCAATGATTTCATTCAGTCTGAAAACCGTATAAAAAAATGTAATCCCTGAACTGTTGTACATTGAATTCATTAATTTTCAAAAAATTAGTTATGATAAACTTTTCAATGCTACCCGAAATATCCAAACCAAAAAGTTGTCTCAACTATTAAAACAGACCCACAATGTAAAGGTTATTGGTGTCAGTCAATGGTTCGTAAACTTAACCAAAACTGATATCCCTGAAAATGTTACTAATATTTTATCCTTAGGACCTAAATTTTCCCTTCCTCTCCCCCGTAATCATTTACCTATCCCCAAACTAATTTCCGACATTGAAGTTGCCCTAACTTCTAACATCAAAGATGACGAATGACGACCCTAACCTCATTAATAATAAAAGAGCCCAATGTGTCAATGTTATCATCATTCGTCTCATTAGTACTAAAAACAATAAGAACAAACATTTTTCAGAAACTGACACTTTTTTAAATAAAACTTTCATTAATGCCAAAAACTTCCTTAAAGGTAACCCTAATATTTTAATTACACCTTCAGATAAATCCAAACAAACTGTTGCCATTGAAAAAGAAGAATATTACCACAAAATGGATTCTTTAGTTTCTGATATCACAACCTAAAAAAAACTAAAACACAATCCGACCAATGCTATCAATAAAAAAACAAAAACCCTTATAATGTCCCTCTTTAAACTCAAATTTATTGATAATAAAACTAAATTTAAACTGATCAATAATGCTCCATCTCCTCCCAAAATTTACGGACTAGTCAAAACCCATAAACCCAAGATTCCTCTCAGACCATGTCAACTCTCCCACCCCCACCTACAAATTGTCCAAATACATAACCTCTTTATTACAAACTATATCTGACCCTACTTATAACATTAAAGATTCTTTTGAATTTAAATAAAAAATCTGTGCCACCACTATTCCTGATCAACATATTCTAGTCTCCCTTGATGTATCTTCTCTTTTCACCAATATTCCCGTAGATATTGTTATTGATATTGTCAATGAAAAGTGGAATATCCTTCAATACCACACAACCATATCTAAAACTAAATTCATTGAATGTCTGGAACTTTGTTGTAATAATGGTTATTTCACCTATAACAACCAATTTTATTCTCAAATATTTGGTATGGGGTCTAGCTTAGGACCTATATTAGCTGACATCGTACTCACCAAACTCATTCAAGACTTTTACCCAAATTGCCTTTTAACCTACTATTCATTTATAGGTATGTTGATGATATGATTACAGCAATTCCTGAAAATCATATTCAAACTGTTGTTGATACCTTTAATTCCTTCCCCCCAGGCTTAAGTTCACTTTTGAAACTGAAATTAATAATTATATACCCTTTCTTGACATGCTTTTAATTCGCCAACCCAACAATTCCATCATAACTGATTGGTACCGTAAACCACAAAATTCATGACGAGTTTTAAATTATTTTTCTCACCATCCGTACACTCAAAAATATAATTTTGCCAGATCTTTCCTTCGTCGAATTTTCACCCTCTCTCTTTCCATGACAAAAATATTTTTCAATTTAAACAAAATCTCAAAGAGAATATTTATCCTCCAAAAATTATCAGTCAAATTATTAATTCTAGAAACTCTGTTAACACTCCAGTCCCCGATACCCCTCTTGAAAATACGTCCACCAAATTTTTTTCACTAACATATGTCAAAGGCCTTTCAGACAAGGTCAATAAAATACTGCAATCCCCAACAACTAAAATATCCTTCAAACCCACCAACACCGTCAAAACACTATTTTCCAGACTTAAAGACCCAACTCCCCTTAAGGATAAATCTGATGTAATATATAAAATTAATTGTTTAGATTGTGTCTCATCCTATATAGGTCAAACTTCCCAATTTCTACATAGAAGATTATACCAACATGAATATAGCCTCAGACCCAACTACTCTAACCCCACTGCCCTCACCAACCACTTCCATTCCACTAGCCACAAATTTGACTTTATTAATCCCACCATCCTTGCTCAAGAACCTAATTACCACAGAAGAAATGTTCTTGAAATGTATTTTATGTCTAAAACAAATAACACTATTAACTTCAGAACTGACACCAATAATTTAAGTATCTGTTACCAAAATATAATCAACAATTTTTAATGTATTATTTTATTGTTCAATAACCTTCTAGTCTTTTTTATTTTCTGCAACTGTTACCTTACTTTCAATTGTTATATTTTCAGTATTCTTAGTTTTATCTTATTGTTAGTTTATGTTCCTTATTATTAATTAGTTCTGTGTAATATTTATACTTGGTTTTTTGTGATATTAGTTTAAGTCTAGTTGTAATCTAAAATGTAGCTTCTTTACCTTTACCTGGATTCACCACCCTTTAGACACCTGGTCCTTTCTTTTACTGTTAATCCTCTCACGTCCTCTTTGCCTCCCACCTTCAATCCTTTCTACCTCCCCTATATTCATATATTATTTCTTATTTCTTGACCATTGCATTGACATTGTAATTTTGTATATATTTTCCTATTGTCAAACCCTGACGATGTGTATATATTACACGAAACATGTTGGTTAAACTATAAAATTGTGTTTTATTCAACCGTACCTCACTAATCATAAGTTCAATTCATAATTAACGGTTGCTAATTTGACATCTTATTAATAAACTACAACAAATCAAATAATACATTTTAATTTTTAATTTAAATGTCGATGCACGTGGATACAACATTATTTATCTTAATTTTAGCCTCTTCGTACTTGCCAAGTCTGAAAATGTTTTTAAATTTAAACATGTAGAGTAATTTGAGAAAGAAAATTTTTGAGTTAGGGACAAAGAATAGAGAGGGGGAAAGAAAAACATCATTTACTTGTACTGGATAAATCAGACTTAATAGAACTTACTTGGACGTGGGAAACTTGGCTAAACTTATGATCTCACAACTTTTTACGCGAAGTAATATTTCGTTTCTTAGCCTCTTGTTCTGGTTGTTCAAATATAATTCGAACAATACTGTCAATCTATACTGTCATATAATTTATTAGTGAGAGTAAAATAATACTTTAGTTTTGATGTTCTCTAATAGGTAGGGCTAGTAGCATAAGTTATTAAATTTTTTAATTAATTTTTCATATTCAGGTTTTCTATTAGCCTCGAAAAGGGTACAAAAACATATTTCTTCGGATTTTGTAATTTTTCCTTTATTTGTACATTAATTTCTACCTGCATACAAAATTTCAAGTTTCTAGGACTAGTTTACTAGCAATCCTAGGATTGCTAGTAATTCTAAGTACCTTAGAATTATGATGAGTCTTTATCTTGTGATATGCAGTCTACATATAAATAAAAACACAAATTAAAAAAAAAAATTGGTCCTTAATATGATCTTATTATGAACTAATATAGGTAGAAGTGTGGAATTAATATTTCTGGTTCATTTAGCAATGAACCCTAACTTAAAATTAATTTTACATGTCTAAATATCTTTATTAAGATAATTGAAGGTTGGCTATGCTCGATTTGGCATGGGGCACTGCCATGCCCCCAATTTATTATTTAACAGATTTTAAACGTGTTTAACAAGTGTTGTTTTACGTTTGTTGCCTTTCGTTTTCGTAATTCAGCTAAATTAGATTCATTGTCATCGATATCTGAAAGTAGATCTTTCCTAGGGGATCAACTAACTTATATCGCTAAATTTGTATTTTAATGGACTATAAAATAATTAAAATTTTAAATGAAAAACATTGGAAACCGTTTACGAGAAATTATTCTTAGGAAGAGAGTTTTTGGGAGGTAGCGCCTCCAAATTTGAGGCTGAATTTCCTTTGTTGATTTCACCTCAGGTATTATTTTTCTGAACATTTATGCCAAATTTCATCGAAAAACTCATAAAGTTTTGATTACATTAATTTGAGTACGTTATCAGCTGTTTGTTAAGTCAATTGTTGTCATTTTTGCGTAATGGTTGAATTTGAAGACAGGAAAGCATTTTGTGAGTTGGATTATTACATTAAAAAAATTAATTAACTTTAGATATTTAGATTCAGGTTATAAACAATGATAAACAAGGTCGAAAAAGCAGTGTTGCCAACCTGATTTCAATAACTTCATTACATTAGGCATTCATTCATTCCTATTTATAAAATAATTAAGTTAGCAATCCTGCTTTTTCTCCCTACTTTTACTTTTTCTCCTTACTTTTGCGTTCAGGGAAGAAAATACTCACGTTAGTCCCTCTAAACTAATCCAAAATCACAACTTTTTCTCCCTACTGGAGATAATCTATTTTTATCTACGCTTAACATCGTGCACATCATTTTTTAACCCTGTGCTACGTATTTGAAAGTAAATAATTGTATTTAAATTGCAGGCTTTGTATGAAGTGATAGAAGACATGGATTGGAAGACATTTGCTATACTCTACGAACACAGCGATGCACTAGTCAGGCTGCAGGAAGTTATGAAGAATTACAATAGAAAAACACCAGAAGGGCATGTTCCTTTTACAGTCTGGCAACTTTCCGATGCTGATGACAATAGGTAACAATTAATTACCCTGCATTTTTTAATATTATCATATTCAATTTAGATATTCTGTTAATATTTAGTAACTTATATTTAGTTACTTTATATTTACTAGGTGTGCAATGCTTGCAATATTGAACTGAGCGTGCATTTTAATCATATTTATTTATTTATTTTTTTCCATTTTACCAATAGAATGACCCCTCATAAATGAAAATATGACAAAAGTTAACATAACAACAATAACTGTACTCTTAAAGAGCTTTCCAATGACATGCATCTTGAAGAGCATATACACTATTTTAGCGGATCGGTTCAGCCATTCAGGAGAAATTTCTACCCTGTACCCCCGTACCCCCGTGTACCAACTTGGACCATTACAGATTTATATCTTGCTGTGGTTGGTCACTATGCCCATGAATTTTGAGCGGAACGGCTCAGCCGTTCAGGAGTCAGGAGGAAACTTTTGTACTTCGTACCCCGTACCCCTGTGTACCAATTTGGACCATTTCAGATTTATACCTTCCTGTGGTT
>KZ651521.1:68311-78508 GCA_001010745.2 Gerris buenoi
CTGTATCATAACTATACTAAATCTTAACTGACTTAAGTTCCCCCCTCCCCCCATACCTAGCCGCTGGATACGCCACTGCATCCATTTTCATGGAAGTAAAAATTAAAATCAATTATTTCGTACAGTATAGTAATGATACAGATTAAATAAGTAATTATTGTGAAGGGGTTACTCAGATGAGCGACATTGTTCTTAGGGTTCCGCAAGGGTATAAAGGTTGAGAAACACTGGTCTAGAGTCTAGAGCAATTTTGATCAAGCATTCCGTCAATGACCTACTCGACACCCCAAATCCTGATTCAAAACCATGGTGTCTACACAATACTGATTTATTACAGTCCAGGTACAGTCCAGGAGGAGCAGTTCACTGCCGAAAACTCCGCTACAAATTACTGTTGATGAAAAGATTGATGGGATGCTTGATACGCCCCAAGGCGGCTTGAAGGTCGTGTTAATCAGCTTGACGCGATGTTTTGATCTAGCGGCTTGATCATGTATGGGCTGCTTAAGGTTTTTTTCTCACAGTGTCTAGCTCTCATTTTTTTACATGTATGATTATAACATTTTTTAAAAAAAAATTATTTCAGTTGGAGCTTGATGGATTAACTGGTAAAGCGAAGTTCGATTCCGAGACAGGGCGTAGAACATTTTTTACTTTGGAAATCACCGAACTAAAGAAAACTGGGTTCAGGAAAATTGGGTCTTGGGATCCTGAGCAAGGCATCGTCTACACGAGAACCACCCACGAGATGGAACGTGAACAATATTCTGCCATTTCTAATATGACGTTTAACGTTGTTTCAAGACTGGTAATGCATTTTCAATTAATCCTTTGTCTTATTTATGTTGGAGTAAATTAAATGTATTTTACATTAATTGTATTAAATGTTTAAAAAATAAATCATTCCTTATAGTTTCTATTTCCAAATTGTTGTGGTCATAAGTTATTAATCAAAATTTGAGAAAATTTGTTAGTAACAGTTCTTTCGATGTTTTTAGATAAAAAGTTATTTTCTTTTACTATTTCCATTTTTTTTATATTATTCGTAGGCAGAACGAATAACATTTAGAGAAGGCTCTTATAAATTAAAATTTCGTATATTTGACTAAACTTCCAGGTTAAGATGAATTTTAACATTTGAAATTACAAAAGGTAACAGAATCATTGAGTTTGTTCTAAATCATGTAATTTTCTTTTTCTTTCACCTACTCAAATTTTCTTCAACAGTTTATATACTTTCTTACAACAAAGAACATTTTTAGTGTCGTATCATTCAATCTTTCATTTTTATGAAAACACATTTGGATTCAATTTTTAAATTTTTGGTAGTTTTATTACTACGGAAAGATTAACACATTTGGATGGTTCGTAAAAATTCCCATAAATTCAAACTTGAATGCATATGCACTATGCACATTATCCTAAAAACGCACGTTGTTACATTTTTTTTTTTTTTTTTTTATCAATCCTCAAATTTAGAACAACTCATCCAATTTCAATTTAAAACGGTACTTGAAGGTTTGTTCTCAGGTAGTCCTAAATTCATTTCTTTTCATACAATGCTCCCCCCTTACGTATCAACCAAATTATTAAGTAACACTCATATTTTGAAATTTGTTTCAAGCAATATTTTATACTCATGTGACTATTCATATAGTAGTCCAGGAGATAGCGTGCAAAAAGTGTCTGACTAACGTCAAGCTGAAATTTTGCTTACAAGTAAATCTTTTGGTGCCTTTTAAGAATATGTGGTCGGCTAAGATCATATGCGGGACATTACTTGGCAATAGGCATTTAAAAAAAGACAAACCGATGGAGACCGGCCATGCCCTGCCCTTTCTCCACAGGATTATTTTCTTCAAATGCCTATTGCCAAGCTATGCTCCGCAGACAAACTTGGCCGACCACATATTCTTAAAAGATTTAATTGTACACAAAATTCTAGCTTGATGTTAGTCAGAAACCTTTTTTGCACGCTATCTCCTGGACTATAGTTATAGCTCACGAGGACTATGAGCAACAATATTAAGTTAGACTTACTTTTAAACAATTTTAACTATTGGGGCGAAATACTCTTAACTCTTATGTACCAGGGATTGCAGCTGCAGATCCAATCCTAACCTAAATTATAAAACAAACAGACTAACAAAAGACAAATTCATCTATACCCTGTTGTTATTATTCTTATTAATATCATAACAATTATTGCTATTACATATTATAAAAAAAGGTTATTATTATATGGAGGGTGGCGCAGCGCGGATGACCACATTTTAAATGGTCACCACGTGATTAATACTAGAGATAAGAGATTGATATAAAAACAAAAATTTTCAAGAAAAAATGTGGAAGTTACTGGACATAAGTCAAATTATGATAATTGATGTCTTGTCGATTTACACATTCCTAGAGGTGCTGGGTGAAGTTGGGATCATATTCTCTAACATATCGTCAGGGAATCCGATTTTTCATCCCCTATTCAAAGGTTGCAAAATGGATGCTGTCTACATATGGTCCCAACTAGATGGATCTAATACACACACAAGTGTTCATGGATCGAGTGTATCAAATTTTAAGCTGTCGTGTGAATAATGTGAATGTGGAAATCGACAAGGACGTCATTTATCGGTTATTATCTTATACAATTTAAAATTTTACATATGAACAGTAAACTTGCACATTTTAAAACTTTTCTTTATATCAATCTCCTACCTCTAGTATAAGCATATGGTGACCATTTAAATTGTGGTAATCCGCGCTGCGCCACACTATATTATCACTTAATCTCAAAGCCCCAAAGAAATAAAGGAAAACAAAAAAGTTGTCTGATTAACTAAACCCCCTGAAGGATTGAACGAGCTGAATGATGTTGCTTTACAAAGGGCGAGCCTTACCTCCGCCTTGCCACTGGAGACAACCTTCAGGGCAACGCAAGGTACGAAGGATTCTCTATGGACCTTATCGAGGAAGTATCCAAGATACTCAACTTCAAGTATAAGTTCTATCTGGTGGAAGACAAACAGTACGGATCCTTCGACAAGCACACCAGGCAGTGGAACGGACTCATTCGCGAACTAAAAGAAAGGGTAATTCAATTTTGTAATCTTTTTACTTGGTGAATTATAATGTATTTATTTAAAGTAGTATATTTTTTTAATTTATTTTATGTCCTATATAGGATGAGCAAAAAACTCCGAAATAGCCAATTATTTCATTAGGACCAAGATTTATGTAACATAATTTGTATAAATTAAGTTATTAATTATTGGGTATTGACTGTGAAATAAATAACAATTGAAGATACCTAGGATTAGTCAAACGTAAAAATCAAAGTTTTGAATATAAAGACGATACGGAAAAATGTATTTCTTTCTTCAAGGCATAAAAAAGAATGTATCCTTGTATTATTAAAGAAGGAAATACATTTTTCCGAAATTTCACATCTAAAGTTTGATTTTTAATTATGATAAAAATGTATCCTTGCTTTCCTCAATTTTAGGATTTTGTTGGTAAAACCAAAAAAAGAAATAGTTTCGTTCCTGTGTCTCTCTCTGTCACTCTGTATGGTTTCAATAACTTTAGAATCATAAAAGATAAACGCATGAAACTTTCCAGTATTGACGATCTTTTTGACGCCCAAACAGAAAAATATAGCGAACTCAAAATTATCAGCTGTTCAAATCCAGGATGGAGGATAATTCCTGCCACGGAAATTTATTTCTTAAATTTTGAGTGGGGTATCAAATGGAAGGTATTGAAAAGTAGTTTACAAAAATATATAACACTTACCATTTTGTCAAAATATTAAAATATCAACATTTTGCGTGCAACTACAAAAAAACTAGCCTATCTTGTAGAGCTTGAATTGACTCAGATAGCGGTTTTCTTTGGATCCGATTTTTCAAGCGCCCTTTAGCGCCAAACACATTTTGTTCTTAATAATGCACCGTGTATCGTGAGCACTTTTTTACGTGAANTTCCTATGTGATTACACCGCTTTAGTGAGTATTTTATAAAAAAAAAAAAAAAATTAAATCAACCGATTTTATAAGGTGTGCCACTTCATGAATTTATCCGATTTTTCAAGCGCCCTTTAGCGCCAAACACATTTTGTTCTTAATAATGCACCGTGTATCGTGAGCACTTTTTTACGTGAAGACGAGACCATATAAAGAGTATATTATCTTGTAGAGGAAACTTAGGAAATGGTACCCTAGTGTGAACATTTTTGATCCGAAACTCTCCAAGTGAAGTTCTAAGCCTCCAAAGTTGAGTGGTTTCCTAATTTATTTTATCTCCAGTAGGGAGAAAAAGTTATGATAAGGTTAACCCTCTTTGTGCCATTTTAATAGATTGTTTTGAAACCCTTATTAATTTTTATTTTAAAAATTGTTTTTGCAAAACTTGATCCTACTGAGATAATTGACTGTTATGGGCAGGGGTGCCCAAAGGGGGGATTCATGGCGCAAAGTGCGCCATTAAAAAAAAAATTGGGGGGGATTTTGAAAAATTTGGGGGGGATTTTTTAAATATACATATATAAATACAATTTATTGTATAAAGTTTCAAATAACATTAATTGATGTATGTAAGGTATAAGTTCATAATGATAAATTGATATTTATCTATTACTGTATTATAGTTTATAGTATAGTTAAAATGAACTACCTAAGATAATGTTTTTGTTGAGTATAATTTACTTGAAGAAGCTTTGTTATGTTGTATTAGCCTTTCTTCTCCCGCCGCCTGGCCACGGTGTTTGTATCTTTTATACCACTATATTTATTTTTATTTATAAAAAAAAGTAAAAGTATTAAGTGTTTGTAAGTGAAGACAAATTTATTTTAAATTTCAGAGCACTGCACTAAAACTGAAATTGATCTGAAGGGCCGGTTTATCATAATCTCTTATTGGTGAATTGTTATAAATGTTATTAAAACATGAATGAGAATCAGTGGCGTATCCAAGGGGGAGGGGTACACCCCCCCTGACCCAAGAGAGAAAAAAAAATACCGCCTTTTTTAATACATATTTTTTTCATTCACCTCATATTCAATTTCACCTCAGAAATGCATAAAAACGCTGTTTCGAGAGGTCATATTTTTCAAAATTTTCCGGGGGAGGACCCCCGGACCCCCCGCCATAAATCCCAACAATTAACTGTAGTATTGTGCTGCAGTAAGCATCAGCATAACATTTCCTAACAAATACAATCCTAAATAATTGTTGTTACTTGGGTGCGGAGATTTTTTTTCGTTTATTAGTTGTAAATTTTTGTTTTCCCCCCGGGGGGGGGTAGCTCGATCTGGGGGGGAATAGCGCCACAGGCCTTGGGGGGGATGGGCACCCCTGGTTATGGGGGCCCGTATGGATACCCTGCATTATGTTTTATATTGATCTAAATATCGGTTAAATTTTAAAATCGAATATTTTAATATTTTCAGAAAGCTGATTTGGGTATATGCGATCTTACTATAACGTTTGAAAGGAGAAGCGCTGTGGACTTTTCCCTTCCATTTATGACTTTAGGTAAGATATATTTATAAATAACAAGGAACTAATGATTAGTAAGTTTTGTTTTATAATTAT
The DNA here is from genome assembly GCA_001010745.2 of Gerris buenoi. Taxonomy (NCBI): domain Eukaryota; kingdom Metazoa; phylum Arthropoda; class Insecta; order Hemiptera; family Gerridae; genus Gerris; species Gerris buenoi. The sequence goes on from KZ651521.1 coordinate 73,901, forward strand.
TAAATAAATAAATATATACGGGTTGAATTCAGTTTTTAGATCCAAATTGTCTATGGAAACCTAGACTAATTACGGATTGAATATAAATTAGACCCAGATACGACACACTAAATTTCTGGGATTCAGTCTTAATGGCAACACCTGAACTCGATACTGACATGCGCAGAATGTGAGTGTGAGCCGCCCCTAGCGGTTTTTCTGGTGAAACCAGTCAAATCTGTCAAATCCACTTAAAGACTCAACCAAAAAACCTAGTTTAGTTGTTTTTTTTTTTATTTTTGTTTTTAAAAACACATACATAGAACACATATAACAAACCTGGTTATAAAAAGTGAAGGTTACGATATTATTTAAAAACCTTTTTCAAAGTAACCTAGTAAAAGTTTGGTGTGTTGAAAACGTATTTAATACAGATTCAATACAACTCATGGAAACACCTAACTTGTAATAATCCCAAATCAGGATCCAATCCGTATTGAAACATTGTGGAAACGTAGTATTTATATATGTGGCGTGATAGTTCTTGCGACTGGCACAAGAGTACTCTCAATTATTTTGTCAGACGTGCTAGTGTGATAGACATTGCAACAGTGGCTATTATATTATAATCGTCTTAAAGCATCAACAATTTCAAGACGTTTTATGTTTTGTTTTTTCCAAGGATCTCGATTAACCTCTACATAAAGTCAAAATTGATTTTTGCAAACCGAGATCGGCGAACCAAGTTCCTATGTGATTACACCGCTTTAGTGAGTATTTTATAAAAAAAAAAAAAAAATTAAATCAACCGATTTTATAAGGTGTGCCACTTCATGAATTTTGTAGATACAAAGCATATTAGAAGCGTACAAGTATATAAGTGAAAACCCATCACTTAACCCTGATTCTCCTCAATAATAGATATTCATGCTGCGAAAAAGAGGCTGAACTTTGGTATGGTTAGTCAGCAATACTTATTAGGAAAAGCCGAACATACATAATTGTGGAATTTTATATCTAAGAATAGAGATGAAAGTATATGGGGGGGGGGGAGAGTGGTAAATGAGTGAGTCCGCAATCCAAAAAGCTTAAATTTACCAGCTAGTTTTGTCTAAAAATTTAAAAACGGTACATTACGAGAGATAATTTACATATTAATTGAATTATTTTTGTTGTTTGATTGTCTTGCAGGTATCAGCATTCTATTTAACAAACCAACGAAGCAGGCGCCGGATCTGTTCTCGTTTCGTCTACCTTTATCACAGAGTGTTTGGATGTGTATGGCTACAGCCTACTTAAGTGTATCTCTTGTACTCTTCTTCTTATCCAGGTATTATCATAGCTCATATTTAATAAATTTTGAACTGGGATTGAACTTATGATCTTTCAAATCAAAGAGTTTAATGAAATTTTTGCATTTTAAGATGAAGCGATGAAGCTTTTTTTCACGTAAGCGCTACAGAGTAGGTTTACCTTGAGGTAGTAGTCTAGTACTTGCTACTAGAACGGGTAAGACGAACCACTTGTTCGAACCTTGCAATTAGGCCATCACTTAGGCCCTTTGTACGCCCCGTCATGGAGAGTTCCAGCTACTTCACACATCATACAATTGTACACTGTACCGCCGAAGCGAGTATGGTGTGGTCAAAGCTTAGGGGAAGAGTCCCCATAAATGGTATCCCTCGCCCTGCTCCGTCCTCGAACCATAGATACAAATTACATCATCATGACACGGATCGGACCCACATCAAAGAGTGGGGTTAGAGTATCCATAAAGAGTGTCCTTCGCCCTGCACCGTCCACGATTCATTGATGCAATTCAGATTATCATGGCACGGGATCGAACCCACGACCTCGAGTTGCCTCGACTTAGTGATAGCTGAGCAAGGGTCTTAACACGCTCGTTTACCCTGGCTCCCTTACCTTGAGGTAAATGTCCATCATTTGTATCCTTAGGTTAGTATGGGAATGTAAATTGTTTTGTAGGAAATTCCTTTTTTGTTTTGTTCGCATTCAATGGCTAAGATGAGGTTACCTTAGACAAGTTGATAAAAATCTAGGAGGTATAGAATATAGAGTTAGAAACAGCACAATCCGAGCTTCAATCGAACAAGACAAAGGCCAAGCATACTCAACTGAGTTATTTTAGAAAATAGAGGTATCCAAAATTGTTAGAATCCGGATGCAAGAGAAGTGACCGCTGCACAAAGAAGAGGACAACATGAACCGATACCATCATTTCCCATTTAAGTACCCAACATACATCATGGTCCAAAGCTGATGCAATGCTTAAGATCGAACAGCCTGAAACTCTTTTTTTACCGCAAAGTATAAGCTGCCAGAATTAATTAAGGGGTAAATGCATATTGTTCGTTCCAAGTCGAGATTTAGTGCCTCTTCTAATCACCTCTAACCATCTCTAACAACTTCTTACCACCCTTTAGGAAATTTCTCTGGCTCGTACAATATGCATTAGCCAAGTAAGGAAGTATATGAGTGGTTTGTTTGTTTTAGGATATCACCGTATGAGTGGCAAAGCTCCCACCCCTGTAATCAGGAATCAGAAGAACTCGAATGTAATTTCTCACTTCTTAACTGTATGTGGCTGGCAACTGGATCGCTTATGCAACAAGGAAGTGACATCTTACCAATGTAATTATTTTTCTTTTTTAATTTATTTTCTTTATTCCAAATCCAAAGCATATAAACATTATTCATACAGTAAGAAATGTATACCTAAATACACAAATTAAATCTTTTATTTAATTTTTTTAAATTAAATTTAGTCTGCTAGTGTTATAAGGACAGTGATAGTAGATAGTCGGGTAGGACGAACCACTTGTTGTAGCCAAGGTATTAGGCCTTTATTGGTATTGGTCCCATTATACTTGTCCTTGTCTGTGATTTAATTGACAACTTATATACCATTGATCAAATTAGTTGACTTTTCTGTCACTGTCCTCTCCTAGCACTATCTGCAGTTACCAATGTCTTAGATACTTTCTTGTTCACTGATTATATATTTTTATTTCTAAGCTATTTGAGTATGTTTAAAACTTTAAAAACTAATCTCTATTTAATTGATGTTTTAGGGCGATATCTACTCGAACAGTTGCTGGCATGTGGTGGTTCTTTGTATTGATCATGATCTCTTCCTACACAGCATCTTTGGCTGCCTTTCTCACAACCGCTCAAATGGATGTAACCATAGAAAATGTCAATGATTTAGCTAAACAGAGCAAGATTAAGTATGGAGTTATGGAGAATGGTGCATCGTCCAATTTTTTCAGGGTAAAATAAGTATTGATTTTTTAAAATAATTTTCTTTTTCTAAGTTGAACCCTTTTTTTATAAAATATAAACTTATTTATTTTGGACGGTACATAAACAATTAAGAATTTTGCTAAATTAACCTCTCTACCCTTGTTTAGTTTTTGTCAAATAGTGGTGGGGGAAGATTAACTGATGAAGTAAATAGAAAAGAGATCTACTTCACTATAGTTTGCGCGTTATGAATTGTGACACTTTTGACAGCGCGGGAAAATCCGAACAATTAGGGTGGGGATCCAATGAGAGGTCAGGTTTTTTAATTCTAGGTCAGGCCATCTAGGCAAACAAAAATGTCACAGACCTCACCCCTCACACAGGCTTGAGTGGCTTTATTTTTTTCTCATTTAAGTTGGCCAATCTGAGTGTCAACAACACGTAACGCGCATACTGTAAACAGTTTCCCAAATGATACATTTAATTATATAAGTTATCAATTTGTTTGAATGATTTAACAAACTAAATTTAGCTACATGTTTCGATGGCTTGCTTTAGCTACTAATCATATCAATATATGTATAGTAAACTAAAAATTGTATTATTATGAGAGATTGGTCTATTAATATAAAAAAACTTCAAATATAAGCTTCCTAGCCTTTATTTAGCTCTTCATCGGGAATATTGATAAAATAAAAACAGTGAGCTTTTAAATTTTTAGAAAGGTTATAATCAGTGTTGCCGAATAAGCACTTAAAGAAAAGAAAACTTTACCAAGATTTACAAATCAAGGCTCTCGTCTTTCCTTTTTTTCTCCCATATATGCACCTATATTATAATGAAATATGAATGTAGAGGTTATAACACTTAGATATCATTTATGAATTAAAAGAATTCAAAATTATTTTTTAAAGAGTATTCAAATAATTTATTTATTATTTTTGCAGAACAGCAACGAAACACTCTACCAGAAGATGTGGGGTGTTATAGAATCGACTCGTCCGAGTGCTTTTGTTAAGAACAACGATGAAGGAGTGGAGAGAGTTCTTAAAGGCAAGAGAGGCTACGCTTTCTTCATGGAATCAACCAGTATTGAATACCAAGTAGAGCAACACTGTGAACTGACTCAGGTCGGAGGTCTGTTAGATTCTAAAGGATATGGCATCGCCATGCCGTTTAGTAAGTAAAATACTCTTTTTCTTTTTACAAAAATGTAGCAAGCAAAACCCGAAATCAGTCAAAACAAGAATTTCCTTAACGGAACTAGTTTTCATTGCTTTAGTCAAAAATTATATTGACTAGTCAGAACAAAAAAAAAAAAAAAAAAAAAAAAAAAAAAAAAAAAAAAAAAAAAAAAAAAAAAAA
>KZ651521.1:83097-95254 GCA_001010745.2 Gerris buenoi
ACTAGTTTTTCGCTAAACTCAATATTTTCGAAGATAATTAAGAAAAACTGAAAAAATGGCCCTTCAGGGGCCCCCCCCCACCTCGCGCTCGCCCCCCACCCTCGGGGACTTTTAGTATCTTGTACAGGACACTCAAATCAACAACTCTGCCAAGTTTGAAAACCAGGATTTTTTTCTCCTATTTTGGCTAATTTGACTGGGCTACAGGCTTCATTTTATGCTCGAATTAAAGCCAATTAAATTTACTACTTAATTTCTTATGACTTTTCTTGCAGGGTAGAGTTTTTATGACGATATTCGCCCCGAAACAAGAGCAATACTTAAATTTGCCATTTTTTGGGGATCTTCAGTAAATTTCCAATAAAAATAGTTTTTTAAAAACTATATTTAGCTCCGACTGTTTTTGAGTTATACGAACTTCAAGATTTCTGTCCTTAAGCCACTTTGTCCTGTAGCGTTATTCTTCAATTCAACTTTATCGGCGAAAAATGCATATTACCCTTCTGTGGTTAATGTACCCGGCTGTGGTACGTAACCTTCTTATTGGCTTTATTTATCAATTTTTTAAATACTTTATTTTGGGAACTTTGTTGTTGCAATATAGTTCAAAGAAGACCGTTCAATTCGGCTTAAGTTTTTTTTTTACATTTCAGACCTCAAAAGAGTTGCGGAACTCAATATTTCTGTAGCGTTATCGAATTTCACGGCGAGTTTTTACAAAAACGGTTGGTCTTACCAAAAAACTACAAGAATACTTTTTTGTTCTGAATTTCCTCCCCTTTAATTTCTCAGAGGACTATCTAATACCTAAAGTCAATAGGAAAGGAGATATAAGCGAAAAACCCAATTTTGGCCTTATCTGAGCCTTATATCTCGTGAAGCTCAAGGTCAAATCAAGGGTACTTTTTGGATGTTGTTTGAAAACACTAAATAAAGGTGTACACAAAAGTTCAGCTCACTTTGAATTATTCCGACGAAAAATCCTTATTTGACTGGACTATCACTAAAGATGACTTTAAAAGCTTAATGAAACTTTAATAGCACTTATTCCCTACTACTATTCGTGCTTTTATCTCCTCCGAAACTTCACTATCGTCAGTGATTCCGAATAAGCATTTAAATTGCTAGACTCTCTTGTACTGGTACCCATAAAATTTCTGTTAATTCCTCCATCTGCTTTTGTTCCGGCTGTTGATCATATTATTCTTGGTCTTGTGAGTAAAAGAAAGTCATCTGATATTGTGCAAAGGTACCCTGACAGGTTAAGCTGTTCAAGTAAACCGAAGCATGTGTGCTGTTATATTATAACTGCAGTCATGCCAAACTTGATAAAGCACACGCTTCGGTTTAACTATCGGGTACACCGCAACGTTTGTTGCCACTTAAAGCAAATTCTACAGAGAGATTTTAAACTATTCTATAAACTGGTTTGAGTAATGCCAAGCTCTAGGGAATCGTCATCACTTTCACTAGGATTTAATACACGGACAAATAAATTTAAAAAATCACAGGGAAGTACTTAGTCCAAGTACTTTTAAGGGTTTTGTAGATGAGTAAGCATTACCCATTATGTAAATAATGATTTCTTGTCTTCAATCTAAAAGTCCCGGGTTCGATCCCCCGGGGGGTCACAATGTTTTTTATNTCTGCGGGACATGGCTTGGCATTTGGTTGACTGTGTGATTTTCATGATCGATACGAACTTAGTTAGTAGACCAATAATCAATTTGATGGTAGTTTGTCACTTGATAAGTTAGTTAGTAAAATATCATTCCAAATAAAAAGTAAATTCTGTCTAAACTTTTTTCGTGTCTGACTTTCAGAGCTTGGCATACGTCTGATTATGTAAGCTCAAACCTGGATCACGAAATTTATATATTTTTACTACGTTTTTATTAGCTTGCTTTCTTGTTTTTTTGTCCAGTACAAATCTTGCAATCAATTTCTAACTAACTTCCCGAGTAGCTAGACATTTGAAACTTTTAGAATAGCTCAGAACACGACGACATTTCAACAACAAAGTTCCCAAGATAAAATATTTAAAAAAATTGCTAAATAAAGCCAATAAGAAGGTTACGTACCACAGCCGGGTACATTAACCACAGAGGGGTAATATGCATTTTTTTTTTGCTTTCCACCAAATATCTCGAAAAGTATAGATATTAGATGAATTATGGTTATTTACGCGTTTGTTTTTCATTAAATTTCCAATAAAAATAGTCCGCGTTCGAGCATAAAATAAAGCATGTAGACAAAATAGTTTTGTTGCAGTAGTAAAAAAAAAAAATGTATTTTTCAAGTAATAAACTAAAACCACTTTAGTCCAGTCAATTTTGGATATAACTTTGCAAAAAATCCCTAAGATTTGAAAAGTGGCTTAAAATGTCCGTATGACTTCACTGTCTAACATACTAAAAGTACCCAAGGGGTAAATCCGGGTAGGGTAAATTCTCGAAAATTATTAACATTAAGCGATTTATTGATGTGTACAAATTTATTCGTAAAACAAATTTGTTAATGGGGTAATTAGAGGAACGAAAAATTGAGAAGGGGGAAAAAATCTAAGGAATAATAAATTTATTCATTTAAAAGTAAGACCAACCGTTTTTTTTTTTTAAACTCGCCGAGAAAGTTGAACTGAAGAATAACGCTACAGGACAAGGTGGCTTAAGGACAGAAATCTTGAAGTTCGTATAACTCAAAAACAGTCGGAGCTAGATATAGTTTTTAAAAAACTATTTTTATTGGAAATTTACTGAAGATCAATTTTTTCAATAACTATAATTCACCAGGGCCGATTTAACTATAGGGGCACGAGGGGCACGTGCCCAGGGGCGCAAGAGGTTTGGGGGCGCTACTCAAAAGGCTAGGTGGGAGGGGGCAAATCTAAATTTTGCAAGGGCAAAAAATATAAATGCGGAAAAAAATGTGTTCAGCTCTTAACAGAATAAATACAGTAAATAGGTCTACAATGCGTAAATATAAGCTGAACAGTTGACAACCTGAAAAGCGACATAACGCTAGGAATTTACTGTACCAATTTAAATAGACGATTTTGCCAGAGCAAAAGCAAGAAATATCGATTCGAGACAACACACACTAACTTTGTCGTATAATTTCAGCCCCAGGTCCCAGAAAACATGAAAATTATTATAGTTATCTGTAAAGAAGGATACGTGTGTAGGATTGCTAGCTGTGACAGGACAGTAAACCAACCCTTTGCAGGGTTACTATAAAACGTTCCAAGTGAAGTAAGAGTACCACCTAGCACTACCGTCTACTCCCACTATTCTTTTAAACTATAAACTCATAATGATTAACTGTTAATTTGTTTAATGTTAAATATTAATTGCATTAAGCTCGCTTTAATGTTTAAAAAAAATCAGATTTATTTTCATCAATGTCTCGGAAACTAGATTTTTCCCGAGAAAACGGTTTATATCGTTAGATTCGAATTTAAATGGACTACATTTTAGATTTTCGGAACTGTTTTCGAAAAATAATTTTTTCATAGTCTTTGGGGGATACTGCCCCAAATTTATGGCCTAATTTATTTTATGGCTAAAATTCATTACTCAATTTTTTCTCGGGGTATGATTTTTTTTAACATGTATGCCAGATATCTTCAAATTCGGCCCAGTAGTTTAGGCTCCATGCATCTGCACAGACAGACGACAGACAGGCATTTCTTAAAATCTCAGTGGACCTCAAAACGTGCTAATCCATCAAAATTTAAATTCGAGTTTTCGTGCCATCATAATACTTTCTCTTTATATTAGAGAGTAAAAATTGGTTAGGCGTAAAGTATCACGTAAAAAGGGTTTCGTTGGTATTGTGAACATGTAATTAGTATAGGGGGGTGGGGACGCAAAATGTTGATGTTTTTTGACAAAATGGCGCGGAAAATAAAACACTACCCCCAAGTGTTATATATTTTTGTAATCTACTCTTCAATACCTTTCATTTGATACCCTACTAAAAATTAAAAATAAAAAAAATTCCCCTTGACAGAAATTAGCCGCCATTTTGGACTCCCAGTTTATCAGATCAAATTGCTAATCTTATTTTTTCTTTGGCCCATCAGACCGCACATTTTGCATATTTTTTATATTTTTAGTAACAGCAGAAATATAGTTTAGGGGAGGGGGGAACACAACATTTTGATGTTAAAACGCGGAAAATTAAACACTACCCACAAGTGTTATATTTGTAATCTACGCTTCAATATCTTTCAGTTGATACCCCACTCAAAATTTAAAAAAATATATTTTTTTCACGCGATGTGACGTGGAGGGCGCATCGTGACGGGGTGCCCAGGGCGCAGTGAACGTCTAAAACGGCCCTGTAATTCACCTAGTGACAGTGTTATTCAAGATATTTTGATAACTCCTCACCCTGGGCATATTTAGTATGTTAGACAGTGAAGTCATACGGACATTTTAAGCCACTTTTCAAATCTTAGGGATTTTTTGCAAAGTTATATCCAAAATTGACTGGACTAAAGTGGTTTAAGTTTATTACTTGAAAAATACAAATTTTTGTTTTGTTTTTTTTACTACTGCAACAAAACTATTTTGTCTACAGTAGCCCAGTCAAATTAGCCACAAATTCATCAAATAGGAGAAAAAAATCCCGAAGTTTTGAAACTTGGCAGGGTTGTTGATTTGAGTGTCCTGTACAAGATACTAAAAGTCCCCGAGGGTGGGGGGCGAGCGCGAGGTGGGGGGGCCCCCTGAAGGGCCATTTTTTCAGTTTTTCTTAATTATCTTCGNTTTTTGCCCTTGCAAAATTTAGCTTTGCCCCCTCCCATCTAGCCTTTTGGGTTGCGCCCCCAAACCTCTTGCGCCCCTGGGCACGTGCCCATCGTGCCCCTATAGTTAAATCGGCCCTGAAAAACAAACCCAGATTAATTTGTACTGTCCCTCTTGTCTAGCACTCTTTCACTTTTGCTAAATTGATACTTTAATTCATTTAAAAAAATCAAAATAATTTTAACAAATTAAAATAACGAAGAAAACAAACAAATTATACACAATAATGGCGCGTGAAAGCATAAAATCAATAAAGTACAAGTACAAGTATAAAGTACATCAATCAAGTAGTGGTAGGATGCGAGGAAGGTATGTGCCACACCAATTGGAAGTATATTTTTTAAATTCTGTCAAAGTTGTTTATATTTTTTAAATTAATTTAAGTATCAATTAAGCAACATTTAAAGGGCGCAGACGGTTGAAATTGGTTACTTTCACAAACTATCCACATTTATCAAAATCAGGTGAGTACATTTAAAGGTATAGGTGTAAATAAATGTTTGTTTGTGCGCATGCGCATGTAGAAGAGAAACAAATGAGCGCAGAAGGTTGATACTTTTATGGTATCTTCAATGGGCTAATTATGACCTACCATAAACATTTCATTCAAATCGGACCATATGTTTTTTAAATATGTTTGTTCGCAAAAATTGAGCGACAGACAGCCAAGGAACCAAAAATATTCTCTGATGTCTAAAACGGATTTTTGTCTTGGAGTTTTTGATATCGGAGACAAAATATTTTCGTTCTTCAGAAAGATCACATGCTTCCGTGACCTTCGGTAACCTCGGAAGCAATGAGAATAAATAAATGTATAATATAAGTGGAAACAAATTTCATTTGCCCGATTGAATTGTTTCAATTTTATTTGAAAATAATTTGTTTATAATTTCCATAAGAACGATTCTTAAGAAGAGAAATATCTTAAGAAGATAACTGTAAATCCAAAGCGTTTTAGTTATTTTTAAAAAGCATGCGCTGGTGGATTCATGCGTACGAATGGAAATTTACCAATTAATGAGCTGTTAATAAAGCATGTTTAACAGTTTGGCTCACATCATGAGGACATCTTATAACTCCATGGATTCTTTTCACGTCATTATTATAAGTTTTATTGTTTTCAATACTTTGTGCTAGTAAAAGTGACACCATAGTTAGACTTGTATGTGACTTAGGTTAGATTAAATGAAATTAAAAACAAAAAATAATAAACAACATCAATATGTAGGAGAATAGCCCTACAGAAAAGAAATACAAAAACGTTCACTATCGTCATAGGGTCAAAAGAAAAAGTAGTTTCTACAGATGGGCTGAAACCGGCATATACAGTTGTGGCCAATACAACTATGAAGATAAAATGGTCGATCAGAAAAATAATACAAATGGAAAGTTCAAGAAAGTTGTTCATTTTGAACAACTTCCCGGAGGAGGGGGATCCCTGTAGGGGTAAAGCCCTATAGAATACGAAATAATTTATTAATTTTATTTTACTTTAATTTTTGTTGTTTGACAAAAAGTCAGTCAAAGTATTTTTTTTTTTTGTAAAAAAGAATATAATTGCGTTCCGAAGTCTTTAACCGTAAAACGTAGAGCCAAGTTTATTTTATACAGCTATTAACTAATAATACTATAAATACATTTAATAATAATTTATTAATAGCCATTAAAATTATTAATGGCTTGCATTATAAAGTTGACTAAATGTTTAGTTTTAATAAAAATGTCTGCCTTTATATAGATTTTTTCAATATTTCTCTTTTTCTGTTAACCATTTATTTAATTAAAGACCTAGAAATCTTTAGAAACATTTAGTTTATTTGGAACAAGTGTGGCTGCCCTGGCAATGTATAATAACAAACCAAAAAANACCGGGCCGCCATCTTGGAAATATAACGTGTAGAAACTCCAAAATATGTCCAGTTGCATCAAACACCGAGATGCACCTGTGTGCCAAATTTTATATTTCTAGCTATAGTAGTTTTTGAATTGAAACAAGCCAACGGACAGACAGACAGACAGAGCCGTTTTATAAGGTTTCTTTTTGTACTTTGTACAGAAACCTAAAACTATAGTTTCGTAAACTCAACTCCTAACCTTATCCCTATTTCCATTGTAAAACACAGGTTAACAGATAAACTAAAGATAACACCACGGTGGTGAACACCCCTGATGAATTTCCATCATTGGAATTGAAATGTTGAACCACCGGAAAAACTAGGGATTATGTTATCTAATCATATATTGATTGAGTTTATCAGGTTCAAAACCTACATAACACGTGGGTATCATCAATTTTTTCGGATTTTTTATTTATTTATTATTTTTATTTTAATTTTTACTATTATTTTTTGTTGGTATTTTTTTTGAACCGCTACCATCGGCAGGTAAGAGGAGCTGAACTTTATTCTTTTCACCTCCCCCCCGCCAAAACACTAACAAATGAAATAAAAGCGTGTAAAACACTGTAGTTATCAGTTTTCAAAATCCTAGAGTCACATTTGGAACATCTTAAATATTTGAATCCATTGAACATTCAAATAATTTATATTTTTTCTTCTGGAATGTAAGTAAAATATTACTTTTTTTTTTAGTATTTAGTATTGTGTTTCTCAACGCATTTATATACTTTTTTTCCCCATAAATACAGGCTGTCAACTAAAATGCCTGATGCATCTTTAGCTGATATTCTTAGACTCGTATTGACAAGGACTAACTACAGCCCAGTGTTTATTTTAGTATCTGTCTTCGCTCCCTCCTAAAATATTTACATGTTCTAAACGTTATTTTTGGAATTGTTTATTTTAGGGAACTCAAAACCCTTTCTGTCTTAGAAGAAAAAGAATCGTTTAAAGATCGTCTTTAGAGTTTTAAGTAAATCTTCATGAAATGTCGTTTGAAGGAGCAACACTTCTTATTTAAATTTTGATGCATCTTAACATTTGTTTTGGAAGGGGTGAGGATTTAAAATATGTAAAACTATTTACTATATTATATGACAGTATAATATGATTAATAATTAAATCATAATTGCAAATCTAGGAGATAATATCGTTTGATTTATCATTATATTTTAAGATAAATTCTATAATTAATAACATTTGGACAACAATTTGTGTTAACTTCTATGATTTGACTCATGATAAATCTCATTGGCTTTCCAGTCTTGTCCAAAATTTGTTGGATTAATCGCTCTCCTTACTCAAAACTCCTTTAGGGAATGAGCGCATGTAGGAATTGTTATATAAGCCAGCCGCTTTTACATATTGGCAACAAATCATGTTAATAAACACAATAAACAGTGTTAAGAAGCAGTGTCCTTCGAATCTAAATGTTACTACTTTTAATAGCGCTAATGAACAAGGTTTATCTCCAGTAGGGAGAAAATGTTATTATTTTAGATTAGTTTAGAGGGACTAAAGAAAGTCTTTTCTTCCATGAACTCAAAAGTAGGGAGAAAAAGAAGGATTGGCAACTTAATTATTTTAAAATAGAAGGGAAAATGTTTAGAAGTTGTTGAAATCAGGTTGGCGACATTACTTTTTTTGACCTTGTTTATCATTGCTTTTAACCCTAAATCTAAATAACCTTCCATTTGAGTATAATTGCAATTCTTATTTGTTTTTAATATTAAATCTCTTATATCTGCTATTCAAAAGTGCTAACAATTCTTGTTATTTATTATTATAATAAATAAAACCTGTGCAATGGATAAAGATGTGTTTTCTCCCTACTGGAGATAAAATATTTTATGTAATTCGGGATTAAAGTGCCATAATTCTCCTCACGATAATAATTATTTCCCTAGGCTACGCCTCGCAGGAGCTAATAAGTTTAAATTCCTGAGGCATAGCCTCGGGAATTTAAACTTTTAGTATATACATGTATTAACACTTTTAGATATACGTTGCCAAACACCTCTTCTCAGTTCTGCCGTTACTGGACGTGAACAATCAACAATGACTCTCACTTTCCACTTGTAAATTGTTTTGAAATATTGTAGCTAACAAATTTTCAAACAAGAATAAATGTCCCTAAAAAATAAAATGCATAAAACAAGTTCATGAACAAATGTTTAAACAAGTAAGGCGCGCTTCACGAAAGTTTGTGAGGCGATAATCGCCAGTTTCTGTACGGCTTAATTAAAATTATCAGGTGTAATAGTTGCATAGTCTTTTTCTACACTTCATCACCTTTAAATTGATGTATAACATGCCATGGTAACTAAAAAATTTTTTTTAGTCGCCCGCCATATTGGCTACCATCTTGAAAATATTACGTTTTTTATTTTAATAGTTGCATATTATTTTTCTACACTTCAAGACCTTTAAATTTATGTATAACATACCATGGTAACTAAAAACTTTTTTTAGTCACCCATCATATTGGCCGCCATCTTGAAAATATTACGTGTGTTATTTTAATAGTTGCTTATTCTTTTTCTACACTTCAAGACCTTTAAATTGATGTATGCCATGGTAACTAAAAACTTTTTTTAGTCACCCATCATATTGGCCGCCATCTTGAAAATATTACGTGTGTTATTTTAATAGTTGCTTATTCTTTTTCTACACTTCAAGACCTTTAAATTGATGTATGCCATGGTAACTAAAAACTTTTTTTAGTCACCCATCATATTGGCCGCCATCTTGAAAATATTACGTGTGTTATTTTAATAGTTGCATATTCTTTTTCTACACTTCACGACCTTTAAATTGATGTATAACATGCCATGGTAACTAAAAAATTTTTTTTAGTCGCCCGCCATATTGGCCGCCATCTTGAAAATATTACGTGTGTTATTTTAATAGTTGCTTATTCTTTTTCTACACCTCAAGACCTTTAAATTGATGTATGCCATGGTAACTAAAAACGTTTTTTTAGTCACCCGCCATATTGACCGGGCCGCCATCTTGGAAATATAACGTGTAGAAACTCCAAAATATGTCCAGTTGCATCAAACACCGAGATGCACCTGTGTGCCAAATTTTATATTTCTAGCTATAGTAGTTTTTGAATTGAAACAAGCCAACGGACAGACAGACAGACAGAGCCGTTTTATAAGGTTTCTTTTTGTACTTTGTACAGAAACCTAAAACTATAGTTTCGTAAACTCAACTCCTAACCTTATCCCTATTTCCATTGTAAAACACAGGTTAACAGATAAACTAAAGATAACACCACGGTGGTGAACACCCCTGATGAATTTCCATCATTGGAATTGAAATGTTGAACCACCGGAAAAACTAGGGATTATGTTATCTAATCATATATTGATTGAGTTTATCAGGTTCAAAACCTACATAACACGTGGGTATCATCAATCATCATTAATCTATTTTCAATATTTATGGGCGAATTTACGAGAATCTGTAAGATTCAAAATAGTACTTTCAAGAATTTTTATATAAAACCACAACTATGACAATATAATCAGCTAGTCAGTCAGATTAGTAAGTATGCAAGTTGCCATTGTTAATACCCACAAATTAATAGTGATTTTGCAATGTACATTAATTTTATTTTGGTAAATGTGTAATTTTATAATAAACTATGATTTTGAACTATGCGAGCTAGAGAACGAACCAAGGTGGGATCGAAATATCACAAATATAAGGCCTTTGAATTTTCCTCAAAAAGCCCAACAAATCATTTATAATCAAATAGCACTTGAAGTTCGTATTTCAAAATTTCTATTGTTGTCAGTCTTTATTTAGAATGAAAAGGGCCGTCAAGAGGGTAGGGAAGCCTGGGTCGAATACCTGGGGGGGGGGGGGGGGGGCTGGAATGTGTTATCGATAAAAAAAATCTTAGGCCCCATTCACATTGAATGAATCTTCATAAATCTAATTCAAGGAAAATCTGATTTATCAATATTCGGCGTAGAGGTTTCTATTTAACAAACTCTGCTATTCCCTTCACACCGGCTAAATCAATTTAAGTTGATTTATTTATTCATCTTCCAATCTTGCCTGAATCTGATTTATCGTATCTGTCTTACCAAGAGATTGGGCGCAATGATTAATGTTAAAAAGCAAACAAACTCTGTTTTTCAAGAATCAGCTTCAATACTCCCTGATTTAAACAAATTTTCCTTTCTCATATAAATTTTAAATAAAAAGGAAGTATTACTATGGACATAGCATTGTTAATCAGTATTAAAAGTAAAGGAAAATATTATTTATGACGCTTTTTATTATTCCAATGATATTTACTTTCTCATACACGTAGTATATAAAGAGAGAGTTTGTGATGGCGTGAAAATTCGATTTTTATGTTTTGATAAATTTACACTTTTTTAGGTTCCCTGATGAGTCCAAAAAATTTTCTGCCATCTGCACAGATGCGTGGAGCTTAAACTAGTGGGTTGATTTTGATCAAATTTGGTATACAGATTGAGAAAAAAATACCCCGAGGGGAAATTGAGAAATGATTTGGAGGCGTAGCCCCCCAAAACTCTATTTAAACTAGAAAAACAATTATTTCTTGAAAATGGTTGAGATAGTTTTGATCAAAAAATTTTACTATGTAAGCGGTTTTCCAAATAAAAAATTAATGATGTACCTATTGCTCAAATTACTATAAGATATTTTAATTATTTCAGAGGGCGAGAAGTTAGGTTCGATCTTCAGTATGGGAGAAATAATTTTTACGTTAAATTAAAATAACTAAATGTAACTAAGTAAAAAATAACGAATTCATAAATCTCAATCAAGGCGAATCATATTTGTGATCGTCAGCTGATTTAATCTGAGTCAATTCTAATCAACCCAATTGAGATCACCTCCGAGTGAGGTGATGATATTATCGGGCAGAAATTTTGTTAATTTAAAAATTCTAATTTTATGTGTGCGCATGCGCAGGTAGGCAAGATTATTATTTTTTGAGGAATTGAACCAGAAACATCTAGTCTACTCTCTTTACTTTACACTCTACTCTATTTTTTGTTTTTTTTCTTTTGGTGGATCTATTTAAATTTGTTGATATATTTATTTGTTTATATATATTAGTTTTATTTACTTTCATATATAGTAGGTTCAGTAAAATTAGGCTAAAACCCAAACAAAAAAAAAAAAGTTCTACCCAACGCCAAATTGTCCTATGCCCTCCTCGTAGTAAGTGATAAAAAGTTGCACGACTTGCAGCGTCGGGTTTGGCCGGGAGGGGGGAGGAAAGGGGGGTAAAAAGGTATTTTTAATCGTTTTTCGCAAATATCTCGAAAACTATAAGGTTTAGCGCTAACTTTGTTATATACAAAATTAATCTGCTTAAAATTTTGAACAGAAATGGACTTATGCATTTTTGTGTTAAAGTTAACGATTACGGAGTTATGAAGCTGTAAAAATAGC
>KZ651521.1:101047-116196 GCA_001010745.2 Gerris buenoi
CGTTTACCCTTCATCCTGTTCCCTCCACCCGCCACATCTTCCCAATATTTCAACTCCCATTTGCGTGAAAACCATACGACGTACAAATAAAAGTTATAGACATAAAATGTAGATTATTTTCTCCTTTTTATTTTACTACTAGACTACTTTTTGCGTGAGTAGATTGCTTTGCAAGTTATAAGCTGAAAACCAATAAAAAACCATTTTTTTTTTGTAGTTTTTCGATGATTTCTCATATTTGCCGAGGGAAATTTTGTTGGACAACTTCAGATTCGTGTTCAGCACCCCAAAAAACATAAAATAAGCCACTAACAACAATTACACCAAAACTTTCCACTTCAAACTACCATTTGACTGGACTATAAACTTTAGAGGTTATTACTGTTTCATTAAATATTAATTTTTATATTTTCAAACATTTAACTAAGGAATTTCTTGTTTTACTTTATAGTCAGTAGTCTAAAATAAAACATACCTTTCAGACATTTTTCTGTAGAAAAGGAATGAACATTTTTTTCATTCCTTTTTAATGACAGATGCATTTAAAACCAAAGGTTTATTAACTAGAAGATTTGGCTTGCTCAAGTTCCAGAGAACAGTTTTATGAAAGCAAAACGAAAATAACAAGGGAAAATGTCACGAGTCACGTGTCGAGTTGATGTAAATTGGCCACACTCCACATATCTCGATGAAAATAATCCTCGTTGGCCAGAAACTTGTCGCATCTTGACTCCCACTAGTGTGTAAACAATCTTATCTTGTATAAACTAGCTAAGAGCTCTTCCAATATAACATGGCAGGTACCCATCAATCTAAACTTTCAAACAGGTAATGGCTCTGAGAACTAAACAACTGGGATTTTAAAATATAAAAGGAACTTGTAAAAGAAAATTATAATAGATTCTACTAATGAATGAAATCATGTCATTCTTAAAATTTCAATAGATGAGTAATTATATAAAAAAAAGTATATTGCACACAAACTATTTTTAAGAATATAAAGACAATGAAGGTTTAATCTACTCTAGATGAATAATATACGCACTTATACTATTCTTCCAATTAGAATTGATTTTGACAGAACCGGAAAATTGAAAAGAGAGCCAATGAGAACTCGAGATTTTGACTTCTAGGAGGTCAGATGACAATCTCGACCAATCAATGGGATCTCTACTCAATTTTTATTTCTATTTTATCTCTAATTCATCTTTATTTCAATTATTCTTGACTTTCCAAATCAATTCTAATTATGAAACCTACTATAAAGAATGGTCTATAAAAAGGGAAGACAAATCTATCTCCGCAGAGTGACGTGTAACAATTATTACCGGATGTCCCCTTATTATTTTTAAACTAAAGAAAACAGTTTTATTTCTCTTGAAACGGACATGCCTAACTATCCTTTAGAAAAATTCCCCCGCGACAAAATTTGCCGCACTAGTGTTGTCCACGTGTTGAAATGGTTGTTTTCTTAAAATAGGGTCGTTAAAAACATTACGTATATTTAAATGCCGGTTAACTTATGTCAGATTTAAATACTGCTAAACACATATTTAGATTGAGCAGTTATTTCGAAACGGAAATACCTCCAAATAATAAAATTCCTCTGACAATATTTTCCAAAGAAATTTAGTCCTCGTGCCGATAAAATTGTATTTTGAAAAACAGCGTGGTGAAACATGTAGTAGATTGAAATACACATGCATAGATTTAACCGTATTTTCTCTAGAAATGCATGTGCATATTGTAAGTACATATGCATATGTACTTATTCTACATTTCGAATGTAGAACATCTTGTATCAGGTGTTCAACAGTTTTACAAGATACCTATTTTAAAAACTACTCGTCCAATTTTAATGAATTTGTAAATTAGTATACTAGATATAACGCGAGCACTTGTTAGCAGACTATATAATAATATTTTATAATTTTATTTGTTTCTTTACTTATAATGAAACTAAGTCATATTTGATAGTATATCCCCTTTCTTTCAGATTTCCCTTACAGGACGCTCATCAGTGGTGCTATTCTTAAGCTGCAAGAAGATGGCACTCTTCAAAATTTAAAAAGTCGATGGTGGAAAGAAAAGATTGGCAGAACACCTTGCAGCGAAAAGGTTAGTAATAATCTGATTTACATAAATGTATTAAATTCCCGCATGATTTACTTTCTTATAAACTTAGTATATTTGTACGGAGTCTTTCCTCCAACACTGTCGCGACCCTCAGGTCTGGTACCCTATATGCATATGCTATATGCTAATTGTCTCAACCACCAATGCCAAAACTCTCCTCACCATTCGATCAGTTGGCATAATATGTCAGTCGAATAGGTGCCTTGTACTCCCAGTTCTACTACTAGCAACTGCAAAAATGCAATTCTAATAATAATTTTCTCTTTTAGGGATAAGAATAAAAATTTATTATCTAAAGTAGGACACATAATCAGTGAGGACTGACAGTTTTTATTGATCAGTGTAAAGACCTGCCCTCACAGAAGGAACTGTCAGGTCTGCCGGATCAAGTGAACCTGACTCATGAATGATTTATTTTGTTCTTAAGTATAATTAACTGTTTTAATCTTTTTGTTATTAGCCCAAAGAGAACGCTAAGGTTCCATCAGCTGAGCTGGAGATGTCTAACGTCGGTGGTATGTTCTTGGTGCTCATAGCTGGGTGTGCCGTTGCTTTCTTTGTTTCCATTCTCGAGTTCCTCTGGAATGTAAGAAAGATAGCTGTCGAAGAAATGGTAACGTTTTTAGTTTAATAATATCAAAAGATATAATTTAGTATTAGTTTTCAAAAGATATCCTTTAGTATAACCTCTTGGAGTTAGTTGTGACTATGTTCTTTTTTTAAAGTGGTTTGCAAATAATGTATTATGTTGATAACATTATTATTATGCCATCACCAACGCAACGTCAACAGTGTAACAAATATTATTTTTTAGCTAATGTATTATTTGTCTTGTAAAGAAATTGTATATAATATGTTAGTGAAGGTTATGTTACGAATTTAAAGTAACGAATGCTCAGTCCATTACTTCACCGTAAAGAAACAAAATTATGAGGTAGTAGTACATTACGCGTCTAGTGCGGAAGTAGCATTTTGCTTGCGAGTGTGGAGTTTGCACCCGAGCGATAGCGAGGGTAGTAAAACCACACGAGCAAAACAAAATGTACCGAACTTTATCTACAATTGTTGGATTTTAATAATAAATACAGAAATAAAGATGACATTAATTATTTAGTGGAATTTTGTACCGAACTAATTATTTCGGGAGGCGTATTATTCTCCTTATGTTCGTCATAATCACTTAAATCACTCATTGTGTTACACTAAAAACTCTATATAAACTTAGTTACTTTAATTAAACAAACAGCAAATTAGTTTTGTTAAATGTGAATTAACTCGTTAATCGTGTGTTGTGAAGAATTCTAATTTTTTACCGCACTAAGGCGGAAAAAGGAGGAATTATGATACGTGCATGCGCATTAGTCAATACAACTACGTAAAGAATCACTTTCTACGCATCTAAACAGGGTTCAATGTTTATATTTCGTATCAATCGTATCTACATAAAGAAACTTTATTACATCACTTCAGTGCAGATTATTTTGCTTGAAGGATATACCTTCTGTTTTGTTTAATTAATTCTCATTGTTTTTTTGTTTTCCAAAGTTATTAGAGAGGTATAATTTATGTTCCATAAGATGGCATTATTTACATTTTCATATGTTCCAGACAATTTAGGTATACTGTAAGTATTAGAGACTTAAAATAGACTTTAAGTTTGGCTCAATATATATCTCACCTCCTCCAAAGAGACCAAAGAGAATATGTATGTAGGGATGTACATACCTGTTACTTAATGTAATTTTTAACTCTGAACTATATGTTCTCCAGATATCGCCGAAGGAAGCGCTAATGCTGGAGTTAAAGTTCGCTCTTCAGTGTCGTAGTTCAATAAAACCAGTGAGAAAGATCAGATCCATTGAAAGCATTCCAGCAGCATTCTCATCAGCTTCCCTCATGGAACAGATCAACGCTGATTTCAAATGAAAAAAACAAACAAACATTTTCTTTTGGTAACGAACATGTTAAATAACAATGTTCATATGTTCGTTAGGTTACCTATGGTAAAAGTAAAAGGTAGATTCAAATTTATTGGTTTATTGAAACGTAGATATTATTTGTAAGAGCGTATAATTTTATAAAAATAATATCCTCGGGTAACATTAGAATTGAAGATTTTTAAATAAGCTATAATAATAACGTAAATAAGCTTTCGAAGAAAGATATTTTACAGTTCAGTTCCTAATAAGTTAGTGTACAACATCATTTTTATAATCGAGTTTATTATTGCTGAGCTAAGGCAACCATATTTATTCAAATAAAAATAAATTACTGTTTTGATTTCTTGGTCTTCAATTAGATATATAACCTTACTTCTACAGTAGGAAAAAGGTTAAGCTCAAGATTTTCCACATTTTTTCCACCTTTTCCACGAGTTTATACAGGGCAGTTAATGCTGATTCGTTGGGGTTGCATCCTCTTGCAAACGCGACTGTACACTGGACTTTTAGCTAGATCATGCAATGCAGGTGTAGATCTTGATTTAGTTGACAGTTTCCAGTCTGAATGCCCATAAAATTTCTTTCTCTTTGCACAACACTGTAAAGTAATATAACAAATGAACAACTAAAAAATTAAAATTTAATATCCTTTAAACACTGATATTTCCCTGAAAATAAACATGAAATAATAACTGCTTGAAAATCATAAGTGAAAAATCAAAACTAAGGTAATGTTTAATTATCAAATATTGCGAAAATATTGAATTGAAAACGTAACTTTAATTATTAAAAAAAACAAATTAATTTTACGCTCAAGAGTAGATACAAGAAAGCTTATTTATGAGATATTAGATCAAACATATTTCTATATTTACTCATAACTGTTTGTTGTAGTTTATATTTATGATATTTATATTTACGGATATAAATATTTCTAAGATCTGTTGAAGTACAAAGTAGTTAGCATTAAGTTTAAGATTTTTGCTATTTAGTTTAATTATTCTTAATTAATTATATTTAATTCTCCGAATAATTACTATTTTATTTGTCGTGTAAAACTACTTTATTCTTAATTATTGATTTATTCCTCATTAAAAAATGTAAAAACACAACACAAACTCAAATAATTGAGTTGGTTTGAGTATACGAAATAAATATAATAAAACAGAGTGAATAAATAAATATTAATAGAGATTTTCAGTTGATTGTAGGTTTTTTTAACCAAGCTTGGGACTGTCCATAAGATCGCACTGTCAGGTGCAATGTATAAAATACAACAGCTTTTATTCATTGTACTTGCATAATTAAAACTAATAATAATTTAATATTACGTATAAGAGTGATAAAAGGAAGTTTATTTGTGAAATATTACGATATATGCATTACGTAACGATCTGCGCATGACCGTGACGATTTGGGCATGACCGTGATGATTTGGTCATGACCGTGATGATTTGGGCATGACCGTGACGATTTGGGCATGACCGTGATGATTTGCGCATGACCGTGATGATTTGCGCATGCCCGTGACAATCTCTTGGACGGTTCCCAGCTTGGTTTATATAAACTTTTTATTTCAGTAGTTATTTTTTAAACACAAAATTGATGATAATATTCATTAAATTATTTTATAAAAATATATTTTGTATATATGGATTTTGAGAGTTGTGATTTACGTTTTTTTGTATCGCTTTTTCATAAAAATGATGCTTCTTTTTTTCTAAATAAATATATTATAATATACCTTCTTGTTTTATTTTTATCTCGTAAAACCTCTATCTAGTGTTTAATTATGATTACCCACTATTTGAGATTTAAGCTGATATGTATTGTTGATGTTGAAATAATAAAATTTATTTTTTTATTCGAAAAAAAAAAAAATATATATATATATATATATATCGTGAGATTTAAGCTGATATGTATTGTTGATGTTGAAATAATAAAATTTATTTTTTTATTCAAAAAAAAAAAATATATATATATATATATATATCGATTAATGGAGGTACTAAATTTGAGATTTGTAAACAGATATTCGGATCTGGAATCAAAGATTAAAGGAACGAAAGTTCTAAAATTCATTCAGATTTTTTTTTATTAGCATCAAAATAGATTTTATAGCTTCCATCTGGGTTGAGTTTTTGAGATCATAATATTCTCTTTCAGTGTTGATTTTTTTTTTTTTTTTTTTTTTTTAACCCAATCTAATCGAATATATTGATAGATAGTACGAAGATGTTTCGTCATTGCGGGAACAGACAAATTCAATGGAATGGATAAATTCATGTTGGTAAACGGAAATTTCAAATTGATAACAGATTATTTACTTTAGAGATTTATTCTGTATAATATTTATTTTATAAGAAATATATTCTTAAAAAATAAATTAAGTTGACATAAATTTATGATTAAATAAAGAGTAGTTTTCTTGAATAATTTTAATAATTTATAATAATATATTAACGTTATTTAGAGTAACATTTTGAGGATTAAGACAGGGGTGCCCACGAGGGGGGTATAACGGCGCACAGTGCGCCGTTGAAATTTTTGGGGGGGGATGTNGTTTTTAGAGGCCATATTTCCAAAATTTTCTGGTGGAGGGTTCCGGAGGGTTCTCCCGCCGCCTGGCAACGGTGTTTGTATCTGTTATACCACTATGTTTATTTTGAATTTATAAATCGAAGACAAATTTATTATACATTTCAGGGCAATACACTAAAACTGAAATTGATCTAAAGGGCCGGGTTAAGATCGGAAGCAACTAATGATGATAATTTTACATAATCTCTGATTGGTGACTTGTTAGAAATGTTATTAAGACATGAATGAGTATCAGTGGCGTATCCAGGGGGGCACGTCCCCTCCCCCCAGACCCAAGAGAGTAAAAAAAACGCCTTTTTTTTAATACACATTTTTACAATCACCTCATATTCAATTTCACCCCAGAAATGCATAAAACCACTGTTGTGAGAGGTCATATTTTTTCAAAATTTTCCGGGAGAGGGCCCCCGGAAAATTTTGGCTCTGGAGGGGGGGGATTGCGCCATAGGCCTTGGGGGGGATGGGCACCCCTGATTAAGAGACAATGCCCATTGTGTGACGGAGGTAATAAAAAAAATATTTGCATAAGACTTAAACGCATCGGAAGTGAAACTTACGTTCTAAAATCAGTTGATTTTATGTTCCCTCCTATCTTTTATATAATCGAGAAGTGTCCCGACAACGGCAACTGCGACGGGTGACGACGCACCTCTAAATGATTTATGACGTTAAAAATTGATGAGCTAAAACCTATAATTGAACCAGTGACCTCCAACGTATGAAGCCAATGCTCTACCACTGAGCTACCACAGACACTGAATATCTAGGCCTAAACCTTTTTATTTAAACAGTATATTATTTTAAACCTTCCTATAAACAGTATATTATATGAAGTATAACTGGACAGCGTGAGACTCATTCATTATAAATGTAACTAATTATGTCTCAGCTCTTTTACTTTGGATGAAATTAATAAGAAATAACTAGACATCACGTGGCTCTTTTTGTTTAAGAATATTGGACAGTTTAAAAATATTGGACAACGTGACTCATTCATTTCAATAAAAGTAACTAATGATCTAGACATCACGTGGCTCTTTTTGTTTAAGTATAATTGGACAACGTGACTCATTCATTTCAATAAAAGTAACTAATGATCTAGACATCACGTGGCTCTTTCTGTTTAAGTATAATTGGACAAAGCGAGACTCATTTATTTCAATAAAAGTAACTTATGGTCAAGACATCACGTGGCTCTTTCTGTTTAAGTATAATTGGACAAAGCGAGACTCATTTATTTTAAATATAACTTATTATCTCTCACCTCTTGTTTTCAACTATATTTATTCTTCCCGTTGCCACGGGCCTAACGGCTAGTAAATTAATATAGTACTAGGTGTGTAATGCAGTTGTCTGCTTGTAATATTGTGCTGAGCGTGCATTTTAATCATAAATTTTATTCATGCGTTAAAATTCAAAATGCGTTAATATGAATACATTAATTTGCATCACGCGCCATGATCTAAAACTCCCTACTGTTATTGATGGAAGATGCAACTCCAAATCGTTTTTTTTTTTAAGAATCTGTATTTGATAGATTATTTTATTTGACTCAATAACGAATTAAATAATTAAAAAAATATCATTCAAGGTTTTTAGTAGTGGAATATTGCAGTACGCAGTATATATTAAAGAGCTGATAGTTAACAATTACATTTTTTATTTATAAACAGTTGAAATCGGATCAAAAATAGTAATATTTATAATTTTTAACTAAATTAAAATTTATAATTTTACCATAAAAAGAATTCCTGCCCCGGCGGGTAATCGAAGCCAACATCTCACTCTTTGCTCTATGGCTATTTCTTTCTCAGAAACTAAATTTTTCCTGGAAAACGACTTATAGTTTAATTCGTATAAAAATATTGAGAATTTTGCATCAAAAGGTCTATTCATTCACATCAGCCAAGGCGCGTCACCGTTTCGTCATTTCCGTGATGTATCAGTCACAAAAAAAAAATTCTTTCTTGAAAATTAAATGGCGCTGTTCACACTGAGCCGACACCGTTCCGAATCCGGCCCAGTCAGTCATGTCTCCGTCACCGAACCGTGAAAATATAATTTCTCTTCAACGATATTTTCTTTTTGACTTACGAGTTTTCTGGCTTAAAAAAACTGCTAAAAACTGAAAACAAACAAACTACTAGACGTTCTGTAGATGTTATGGCTTTTTCCCA
Source organism: Gerris buenoi (assembly GCA_001010745.2). Lineage (NCBI taxonomy): Eukaryota > Metazoa > Arthropoda > Insecta > Hemiptera > Gerridae > Gerris > Gerris buenoi. The sequence continues at coordinate 109,905 of KZ651521.1, forward strand.
GTGAAAATATTGTTTTTTTTTTTGTTTTTTTAATGAATTTTTAATTTACTATGCAGTATATTTAAAAAGTTTTCGGTCATTCTGTAATACTGAAAAAACTTGGTTTTATCATCGATTAATTCTTTAAATAAAGTGATAAACTCTCCTTCTCCCCCCCCCCCCCCCCCCCCCCCCCCCCCCCCCCCCCCCCCCCCCCCCCCCCCCCCCCCCCCCCCCCCCCCCCCCCCCCCCCCCCCCCCCCCCCCCCCCCCCCCCCCCCCCCCCCCCCCCCCCCCCCCCCCCCCCCCCCCCCCCCCCCCCCCCCCCCCCCCCCCCCCCCCCCCCCCCCCCCCCCCCCCCCCCCCCCCCCCCCCCCCCCCCCCCCCCCCCCCCCCCCCCCCCCCCCCCCCCCCCCCCCCCCCCCCCNGGGGGGGGGGGGTGGTAGTGCTCCAAAAAGCAAAGCTATTATTCATTTCTCTATTTCGTCTCAGGATGAGATTTTTCTGAGTATGTTTGCCAACTTTCATCGTAATCACTCCAGTAGTTTAGTATTAATGTCGTCTGCACAGGCTATACAGACACAGACGATAGAAAAATATAGTCTAAATTTAAGTCTGTTTCCTTTTTTGAAAATTATTATCTTTGTTATAGGTACTTTTTTTTATCCTAAACTGACGCAAAAATATAAAATTTCTCTTAATACAACACGTGTTCTTACATTATTTTAAATTGTTTCAATAGATTTATTATATCAACGGACTTCTTTTGATAGTAATTAGAAGAATGTATATTTAAACTTTAATGGATTTCTACTAGAATTCAATAAATTGTCAATATATTTTAAATTGGAAAATTGTAAATTTATTGTAATGTTAAGAATCCAAAGGTAAACAACTGGATACTCCACCACGCCTCCAAATAAAAAAAACAGTTGTATTCATTTATATGCAAAAGAGGGGAAACGTAAATTGCACCATTTTTTTGAACGAAGTAAATCAAAGTATGTAAATTGCACTACTCCTGTTTAAAACGAAGTAGACCAAACTGTGTAAATTGCACCACTATAATTTAAAACGAAGTATTTCAAACCATGTAAATTGCACCACTACCTCTTGAGACGAAGTAAGTAAAATAGTGTAAACTGCACCACTTTTTTCCATCTATAGGGCATATATGTAAATTGCACCATTTTTTTAAGACGAGGTAAATCAAACAGTGTAAATTGCACCACTACCTCTTGAAACGATAAAAGTTGTTTTTCTCCTTTTTCTCCTTCTTAGTTCTTCATAAGGTGGTTACACACTAGGCCAACGAATAGCCAACCAACGAGCAACGGGCGTATGGTTGAATCATAGTCGAAAACCCTTGGCGTTGGGTCATATCGTCTACACAGGAAGATATTGGGACCATAGGGTTTAGGCTAAGGGATTCGGTACGGTTCGGGCAAGAAGGGATCCAACTTTCAGTTGGTTTCGTGCGTTGAATGTAGGTGAATATATTTTGCTAGAAGAAAAAGCTAAGCAAACAAAAGAGGAAAGTACGACTTCCCTCTAAAATTTAAAATCGAATCTGAAAGCGGAAATGGAGTACTGGAACCAAGGAAAGGGCTCAAGTCAATTCAGACACGGAAAATTAAACACTTCCCACAAGTGTTTTGTAATCTACTCTTATATACCTTTCATTTGATACTGATACCCCACTCAACATCTTTAAAAAAATACTTTTTTTACGTGACGTGAATTATTAGTCATTTTGGATTTGAAGAGCTGTTAATCTTGAGTTCGTTATATTTTTCTTGTGTATGGGTCAAAACGACTTTTAATACTAAAAAGTTTCATGTTTTTATCTCTTTTGATTCAAAAGTTATTACAGAGTGACTGACAAATACAGAAATGAAACTATAAGGGTTTCTTTTTTTGATATACCAACGAAACCCTAAAAAAGTGGCCTCCGAAATGGGGAAAAGTTCCGATGTACCGCGTACCCGATTTTTTTATCCTTATAATTAAAAATGGTGTAATTTACATTTTTTTATACCTCGTAAAATCTTGTTTTTTCTCATAATTAAAAAAATGGTGCAGTTTACATTATCCTAACGCGATTTTATCGATGGTATTTCAGAAAAGAGGTTGAAAGGAATTGGTGCAATTTACATAGTTTGACCTACCTCGTTATGGAAGGCAGTGGTGCAATTTACACTGTTTTCCTTACCTCGTTTTGAGAAGTAGTGGTGCAAAATATTCTTTTTCCGTGATAGGCTGTGAAATAGTAACTTTAGAGCCTAAAAAACAAAGCTAAAATAATTTTTTTCATTACGTGGACTTAAAAAATCTTTTCATTACTCCTGGCAGTAAAGAAAAAAAATGTTACGTCCTAGGACGCATAAATATTTTCTTTACTCCTAGCAGTTATCAAAACTTCCGCATTAGCGCTACTTTCTTAGTGAAAAGACGATTGAATTCCGCTAGATGGCAGTGCGTTTTATTTATCTTTTCTTATAATGTAACCTCTTTTTAAGGTTTCTTTTTTTAAAATCTTAAGTTTGAACTAATATTTGTTATTATTATATTGATTATTGATTAATATTTAATGTTTTTTCATTGTCTGCTACCTCGGAAAAAATAGCATATGCTACACGACTGTGAAGTGTTTTTTCTTTACCTTGGCAATATTTCCTGTCTCACTCAAATGTAATTGCCGCGGTAAAGAAACAACTCTCTTCACAGCCTAGTAACATAATATACTATTTTTATTTCTGCTAAAAAATTGTGCAATTTACATATACCCGCAAAAGAAAACAGCATTATAAACTTCTATATTAAAGTAAACAGCATTAGGTTTGTTCCAACCGCACTTCAAACTGGTTTGGAACTGTCAACGCATGCGCATAGGAACAGGGCGTTCCAACGAAGCCCAAACTCAAACTCTGACTGTTAGTCGGCTGTTCCAACCACGCTCTTTTTAAATCACGGATTGGTTTGGTACCAGTCAGAGCAGTCAGCGATCGGAGGCAGGGACTAGTAGTTTGGGATTGAATTTCGGTGAACAGAAACGTAACCTTCCGCTTTATTGTTTTTGTTTTTATTTCGCTCGCCTATTATTTTCCTTTCTTGTGATTCAAATCTTATTTTTAAAATGATTTTGTACGAATGCGATGATTAATATTTGTGCATATAAAGACATTTTCTAGATGATTTTGAAAAAATAAAAATTGGACCTATTTCCAAGATGTACTTTTGGTACTTATTCCATTTTCAAAAAAATATCGAAAGAATCCGATTTATTTCAGAAATTTTTCTTTCTCTAACAGATTCAGGATTATATCAATAAAAATACGTGTGTGTCGTGAGTCTACTAAAACAAGATTTTTTTATAACAGTGCTAAAACCTACTACATCAAACAGTTTGGTTCGAGTTCAGGAGCGTTCCAACAAGACGGAATCACAAATCAATTTCCAACTGAGTAATTTTCGCGCATGCACATTATGTCAATCACGAACAATCACGGACTAATCCGAAACTGATTCGGAACTGGCGGTTGGAACAAACCTATTATAAACTTTCATATTAAAGTAAACAGCATTATAAACTTCCATATTTAAGTAAACAGCATTATAAACTTCCATATTAAAGTAAACAGCATTATAAACTTCCATATTAAAGTAAACAGCATTATAAACTTCCATATAAAAGTAAACAGCATTATAAACTTCCATATTAATGTTAGAAGCACTATGAAGCCTCGTCCAGACTGCAAAACCGAACAAAGGAAACGAGCCGAGCAATAGTCTCCTCTGCGCATGCCTAGTCTGTAGTCTGAGATACGCAGGCGCACTTTAGACTGAGCATGCGCTGAGGCCAATGCTCGGCTCGTTTCCTCTGCTCTGTTCGGCAGTCTATACGAGGCTTTAAACTCTACTATATATCCAGGTAAACAGGAGTTACCTTCATATTAGACTGCAGTATGAATACAAAGATAAACATCAGAATTAATCTCCATATTAAGTCCGTTAACATCACTATATAATACTTTATATCAAGGAAAACAGCTGTTTGAATTTCTAAATTGAAGTAAAAATCCATATTGTAGGTAAACTTCTGTAACCTCCATATCAGCTTAAAGGTAAAAACGTTGTTTTCTTTATTTTAATCGTTTTGGTCCGCTTTAATAAATTTAGCGATCTTTGTCACTTCATAGCAGTGTCAGTGTTTGTTTTACTATAAAAAAATGTATTTGAAAAAGTTGTTTGCCTCATTAAATAGATGAAGTTAGAATTTTTTCCCGTCCGAAAATTCCAATTTTTTAATTTGACGCTTACGTTTACGCGAGCGGGCGGATAACGTTGCCCAACGATCTTGTCTTGGGCAATGGTAAAATGAACATGTGTACCAAATTTCAACTAAATCGGTTAACTTTTTCACAAGTTATCGCCATCGGTAGATTTCGTAACGGATTTTGCGTGACGGTGATTTTGGTCGTTTTTTCGGATTAACTCCCGGGCCCAGAACGTGCCATAAGGAACTTCGTTCCAATAAGTTCGCAGAGAGCAGACTGACATACAGACATGGCTTGGACACTAAAAATTGCCCTCGATGTCTGAAACGGATTTCTATCTTTAAATTTTTAATATCGTATACATAAATATTTTTCGTTCTTCAGAAAGATCACATAGCTTCCGTTATCTTCGGTAAGCTCAGAATTATAATACTAAAAATAAATTAAACCTATTTTTAATGCTGTTTTAATTTCTTAAATTTATAAGTAATTTTTCATTGATTTGACTGATGAAAGGTTTAAGGAAATAGAGGGGCCCCCACTAAAAGTTAGCCGGGGGGGGGACACAAATATCTTACCGCCTCCACTGTGTGGAAACATTCACTACAGGCAAAATCCATTTATTTATTTATTCAATAGAACATATATTTGCAGGCTTAAAATGTTTGCTTCCGAGCTTACCAAAGGTAACGGAAGCAATAAGATCGTCCCGAGAACAAAAATATATTGTCTCCGATTTCAAAAATTCCAAGACGGAAATCCGTTTCAGACATAGATAAACATTTTTGGTTCCTTATCTGTCTATTGGTCTGTCGGCCTGTCTATTTACAATTTTTGAAACCAACATATCTTAAAAACTACTTTTTTTGATTTAAATGAAATTTGGATGGTTTGTCAAAAGATTAATTTCAACCGTCTGCGCTCATTAAATGTTGCTTAATACTTAAAACTATAATTTATGAAAAAAAAATTAATATTAAAATTAAAAAGCGGGGGGAAATAAAATAAATTTAACAGTAAGTTGTAAAAGCATAAAATCATTAAAGTATACGAAATAATACTCGAAGAGTCTATGAGTCACCATCATTGGCAGATTTTTTATTTTTTTATTTTTTTTTTTATTTAGGATATTTTAGGAAGCTTATAGCTCTTAACGGAAGTCAATGTTGCGCGTCTTTGTTGTGGGACTGAATCGGCGCTGCTGTAATTCAGAGCCACAATATTTTCGTGTCCCTGGACCACATTGGTATTCTACAAGCTAGTCTACATCGAGAATCAATGTTGCGCGAATAAATCGCAGCAGCGCCGATTCAACCTTCAGATTGTGTGGACTAAGCCAAAGGACTTACATACAACTATTTATACACATAAATAGAAAGACACATTGAAGACACTGTGTTCTGTGCTGTTGGCTTGTCACTACTGCAACTGCATGATTTCCCGTATAATTGACATTCGCATCTATTCAACTTATAATACAAATGACACATTGCCGATACAACATTGAAGAAACTGATAACACAAGAGCATGTGAAAGATGTAAGTATGTTATGTAGATAAAATATTAAATAATCAACTGTGTTATCTTGAGTTTTCTTTTTAAGTATTTAAATTGTTTTGTTTTTTTATTTGAGTATCGTTATACATTCGACACAGATTAAAATGTTTGTAAAATTTAACATTCCTCGAAATTGAGATACAAAACTATTCTTGTTCTTTAGATCGACGATATATTGCATTTTTATTTTATTTAGAAAAAAATAAAAAAATATTGTGTAGCTGGACCTATTTCTGTCACCAAATTCATAGCTTTGTTATTCGACCTGTTTCAAGCCTGAGTTGGGAGAACGAATCCGAGGAATTCAAAACAATCGTAAAGTACCATCTCGTAAAGAAAGAAATTTCAAAGAATTCTAGAACAGGGCATTATTTACGAGTGGCTTTACTTTAGGAGATAAGGGAGGTCAAAAAAAAATCAAGGATTGGAAATATAAACAGCTGTAATGTTCTAAATATATATATATATATATATATATA
>KZ651521.1:132571-144500 GCA_001010745.2 Gerris buenoi
GTCACCTAGAGTGGAAAAAAGAGGAATTCTTCTTCTTTACGTCACTAGAGTGGAAAAAAAGAGGAATTGTTCAAAACAATGTGACACGCATGCGCAATTAATACAGGTGTGTGAAGAATCACTTTCTACGAATCTAAACAGAGATGTAATGTTTATATTACGTATCAATCGTAGATAAAAAATATTTGCGCAACGATCTTTAGTTGCTATATTTGCGATACAAGATCAGATTATCAGATCTTTAGTCGTTTTATCCAACAATATTTAGATATAAGTTCATATCTTAGATCTTAAAGAGATTCATAACTTTAGTCGTTATATTCAACAATATTTAAAAATAAGTTCAAATCTTAAAAAAGAATTAGATCTTTAGTTGCTATAACCAACAATATTTAGAAATAAGTTCATATCTTAAAGAGATTCATATCTGAAGTCATTATATCCAACAATATTTAGATTTATAAAGGCAAAAGGCATTGCATGGGCACCGGACATATTCATTGGTAAACTGGTTCGTTGTTATAACCGAACCTATAAAAACATTTATTACTCATAGTATTTCAAATACAAGACTTTATTTACGTTGAATTATTTGTTTCAGTTGGATTTTTCCGAGAGAGTGATTGCGAGGCAGAACTAGCATTCCGTTTAACTATAGAGAGGATAAATAAAGACAAGACTCTGCAGCACATCACCCTGGATCCAGTAATACAACGTGTCGACACGTTCGACTCCTTCAACATCAGTCAAACCAGTCAGTTCGTCTCTAACCACTCACACTTAGTTTTAGAACAATTCTGTCTTGTTTTTAATTGATTATGACCTTTTCTATTAATTAAATAGATAACGTTATAATAGAAGTGTGTTAAAAACCACACGATCAAACATTTTGCACAAAATGTTTACACAAACATTATGTCGGGCAAATTTAGGCCATACACGTCAAATATTATGTTTGCGCAACATCGAACAGATTCATACACGGTCAAACTGTATGCGCTAAGATTTTGACCGTGTATGGGGGCCTTTAGCTACTGTACTACTACTGTATGTGTAATGCATCCCTTTATTCTAGTCGTATGAAAGCTTAAAGGCCATTTGGTAAACAACGCATATATAGTACTAAGTTAATAAAACAGCATATAAAACAAATAAAAATATCTGTTTATACAAATAAATTACCTGTTAATATTTGTCTGGCCTGAAGTTGTGCTTAATAAGGGAATTCAGACGAGAATTTAATAGAAAGTATAACACAACTATAATGTCACCACAATTATATGCATATTAATTATTAACAAACGTGTTTTCACATTTTATATCATCTTCGGTGTAAGTGTTAGCATAGTAACAGTAAATATTTTACTAGCTACATACTGTTTAAACCTGTGTAAAATTAAAATTTCACCAGATTTGAGTTTGATTCAACCACCTTACAACAGTTGATGGGGTCTCTTCTATATCTGGCTACCTGTACCCGCCCAGATATCGCCTTCACAGTCAGTATGCTCAGCCAGTTTAACAGCTGCCCTAAAAAGCATCACTGGAATGCGGCGAAACGTGTCCTCCATTACCTCAAGCACTCAAAAGATGTTGGTATCCACTACAAGAAAACTGGGAAGCCTCTTGAAGGAATGGCGGACGCCGACTGGGCCGGGCAGTCTACGGATAGAAAATCGTACGGTGGCTACGTATTTACCTTGGCTGGAGCTGCTGTGTCTTGGGAGTCGAAAAAACAGACTGTCGTCGCACTCTCAAGCACAGAGGCGGAATACATCGCCCTGGCGAATGCAACCAAGGAGGCCACGTATCTCCTGTTCGTCCTACAAGACCTAGGAGCTGGGGAGTTTATTGAAGAGCCAACCACACTTTTTAGCGACAGCCAAAGTGCACAAAGCTTGGTTCGGAACGAGGGTCACCACCATCGCATCAAACACATCGATGTTCGACACCACTTTCTTCGAGAAGCCCTAAGGAACGGCGACGTCGATGTGAGGTATTTGAAGACAGAAGATATGCCCGCTGATATCTTCACAAAGGGACTTGGAAGAGTTAAACTGGAGAAGTTTAAGAACTTGATGGGTCTCTGCACTCCCGAAGGCACAGATACAACCTGTATGGGGAAGTGTTAAAATCTGGTGAAATTTTAATTTTACACAGGTTTAAACAAAGAAAAAAATATTGCAGGTCATAATATTTTTTGAATGAAAAAAATGTCAATTTCATTTAATTCGATTCATATTTTGTTATAAAACGTTTAATATATTTTTGTTCACCGAAGATAGTTGTTTGAGAAGCTTTGTGTAGTATCTCTAATAATTACTTTACAAGCTTTTATGATAAACTAACAGTACACAAAGTAAGGGTTGACAAGGGCTATAGAAGGATTAAAGAACCAAAGTAAGGGATATGAAGGGTTAAGTTTTAACATTATTTTTATCTCCAGTAGGGAGAAAAGGTTATGATTTTGGATTAGTTTAGAGGGACTAAAGCAGGTCTTTTCTTCCCTTAACTCAAAAAGTAGGGAGAAAAAGTAAAGTAGGGTGAAAAAGTAAGTACTACCAACTTAATTGTTTTAAAAATAGTAGAAAATAAATAGCTAATATAAAGAAGTTGTTGAACTCAGGTTGGCGAAATTTCTTTTTCGACCTTCTTTATCATTGTTTATAACCTGCATCTAAATAACCTTCTATTTGAGTTCAATTCCAATTCTTATTTGTTTTTAATATTAAATCTCTTATATCTCTGCTAATAAAAGTGCTAATAATTATTGGTATTTATTAAAATTGTTACAAAATGACAAGATGTGCCCAGCTCAGTCGGTTATGGGCGTGGGGGTTGTACTATAAAGGTAGGCGACAAGATACAAATATGGTTCAAAACCCCGAAGAGGAGGGCCAATATATATTTATAATTTATTCACTTATAACCTACTAAAAAATAATAACATAATATGTACAAGAATAGCTTATCTACTAATGGCGGTGATGTTGCGGAGAGGGTGGTCCGTTGGTCAGTCCCTTAAATATGATCTGGGGATCTGGCTCCTATGGGGTCGAGGGGCCCATCCGGTACGCACAGGTCAGTCGGCCCAGGGCCTCGAATGTTCCACCAACTCAGTACGAGAACCACTTATCTGATAACGTGAGAAGGGGCCTCCACGCCAGCACGTCCAAGTCCCGTGTCAGGCTCTACCGCAAACGGGGAATCAACCTCTGTGGCGGGTGGCGTCTACGTTTTCGCCGTTTCTCACAAAACACTCACACCCAGAGGTCAAGGTCAGGTCTAGGGACCAACTGCCTGCTGCTCCCGACGGCACAACCCAGGGTTTCAATATCTTGACGAACGTTGGACCAAAACAGAGAACGCTTATCTTTTAATAACAAAGACAGACCCGTTCCCTGTTCTAGACCAACGATCGTCTCCTTGTCTGCATACGTAACTACAATTGCGTAACCTAGATATACATAAACAGTGCCTACGGGTTNCTTGTTATTTATGTACCTATTGGTACCGTTGTGATTTTCAGTAGGTATATAAATATACGTGAACACATGTGCATAAACACATTACATACGTACCTACCTATACAGGGTGTCCCAGCTAATATGGAACAGCGTAATATCTTCGGAACCATGATTGATAGAAAGATGCGGTTTTCAGGGTTCGATAATGGCTAAATAGGCGCTTCCAGAACATAGGATGAAACTTTTCTGTGTTCGGCAAATGTGTGTGCAATTTACATAATTAAAAAAAAGTGAATAGGAAGCCAACTTTTTAAGACTGAAATTTTTTGCTTCGAGCATTAGTTGGCCGTCTAGAGAGCCCTGAACGTGCTAAAATTGAAACCTTAAGTCCATTTTACAGCTGAACTAATGGATTTTAATTAATGGAAAAATAATTCAAGAGACAAAAAATTCTAATTTTTAGTCATAGAATCCAAATTCTTACCTTATATGTAACTTTTTTTTGCCTAAAAAATGTGTTCGGCAGGGCTCAAAAAGTGAAAAAAAACATCACTAATGCTTTTTTTTTAAGAATGATTAAGGAATTTACGCCAAAAAAATAAGAACTTTTTGTCTTTTGAATTATTTTCCAACATCCATTAATTCAGGTGAAAAATAGACTTAAAGTTTCAATTTTAGCACGTTCAGGGCAAAATATTTCTAAGAGTAAAAAGTTCTTATTTTTAGCCATAGAATACAAACCCAGTTTTAAAAATTTGACTTCCTATTTACTTTTTTACTTTCTCATATAAAGAGAAAGTATTGTGATGGCGCGAAAATTCGATTTTGAGATTTTGATGGATTTACACGTTTTGAGGTCCCCTGAGTCAAAAAAGTGGTTTTTAAAAAATGTCTGTCCGTCGTCTGTCGTCTGTCTGTGCAGACGCCTGGAGCCTAAACTACTGGGCCGATTTTGACGAAATTTGGCATACATGTTCAGAAAAATCATACCCCGAGGTACCGAAAACGGTTCCGACGATTTTGATTAAAAAATTCTAAAATGTAGTAAATTTAAATACGAATCTAATGATATAAGTCGTTATCCCGGGAAAAATCTAGTTCCTGAGAAAATAGCTTAAAACGCGGATGGAGAGAACCCGGGTTCGATTCCCCGCCCGGGAGAAGTTATTTTTATAATAATTTTTAATTAAATATTTAATAATAACTAAATGAATATACGAAAACTATATGAGAAAGTTTGTCTAAGTTGTCTCGGACCGATTTTTTAAATTATTTCTTTGTTACTTATTCTGTCTACCCTTCTTATGTTGGACATTGCACTCCTTGTCAAACTCATTTTTGTTGATAGAGTTTATTAAAAATCTTCTCTCAGAGAGACCACATTTAGGCACCGTAAAAAATAGTTGGATATACACAAGAAAGCCATTAATTTTTTGCGTTTAAACATTTATTATTTTGTCTATTTGACTTTCAAATATCTTTTTTTAAAAACCAATATTTTCTCAAACCCAAGTCGATTCTTCTGCATAATTCTTTTTCCCTTTGATTTTTAAATGATATTGTTTGTTTTGTACACGCATTCCTAAACATATTCTATATTAATATCTTTTAGTAGTGAGAGTTTTCTTTTACACTGGAGTTTGAACTGAGTTTGTCATAACCATGGTTTTGGATACATTTATTTCACGGACTAAACATATTCCCAGACATCTGAAATCTGAAACAGATTTCTTTCTTGTAATTTTTGAAATCGAACACATGAAATTTGCTTCCGTTACCTTCGGTAAGCTCGGAAGCAAGATTAACAAATATCGATGTTGGTTCGAAAACATCGATTTCCCAACCTTATTCAAGGTCAACAATCCATCAACTGTTACCTTGAAGAAGAAGATATCGAATACAAGCAAATTGGATACATATTTAACTAATAATGTTTTTAAGGCTTTAATGATAATTAAAATTAAAACATTTTTTTCAATCTCTTTTTTTGCAGTTTGTTCACTAACTAATGAAGGGAAAGTTGCAGGAATTCTCGGACCCAATTCAGTTGAAACAACGGGAACAATTAATTCATTAGGTGAAGTTATGGGCATCCCGAGTCTCCATACTTACTGGGATATTTCCAACATGCCTGCAACTTATTCCATCAATCTTTTTCCACATCCAAAACTTTACGCTCAGGTTAGTCAATCTTTTATGTTATCTTTTGTATTATAATTAGTAATAAAATGTCGGCACTTCTTTAGATTGTTACTCCCCTTATAAAAACAAAAGAGTGGTATTCCTTTGTCGCAAAGTATATAGGACTTACCATCCCTTTGCCTTAATAGTTATTTAGTTAGTCATTTATATTCCAAAAAACATGGGGGAGTAACAATCTATAGAAGTGCCAAAATGTCTTCAAAAAAGATAATCTATTTTTCTAAGTGATGAATTTAAAAATACTTTAGAAGTAATTAAGAAAAGATTTTAAAGTAATTTTATTATCTTCAGTATTAAAGCAATATAAATGTTTTATTGTAAAAAGCTCAAATTTATTCAAGATGGTTGGGCATCCCGCATCCCATTAACAAAATCTCATCGCCAATGGGTGCCGATGAAACAGGGTAAAAGGGTGATAAAGGGTAAAAGGGTGATAAGCTCTTAGTAGTAATCTGGTTTACAAATGATCAAAATCGGTCCGACAAATCGATCAAAACTTTTTTTATATACATCGTTTAATTTTTATTCCCATGATATTTATGGGGCTTTAAAAACAAGTCAGTCTTTATAAAAACTTATTTTTGTTTTTAAACCTCTAAAATTATAATATTTTATCTAAAATTGTAACGAAATATAAACATTGTCTCTCTTCACATCTAAGAAAGTGATTCTTTACGTACTTTTATTCATTGCGCATGCGCGTCTTATAATTCTGAAGAATTCCTCTTCTTTTTCGCCCTAGGGCGGTAAAGAAGAAGAATTCTTCAACTTTACGCACGATTAGCGAGTTTGTTTACATTTAACAAAACTAATTTGATGTTTGAGTATTAAAAGTTACTGTTTATATCGAGCTTTTTGTGAAAATCAATGCGTGATTTAAGTGATTATGACGAATATGAGGGAATAATACGCCTCCCGAAATAGTTAATTCGGCAAACAATACAATTAATGAATTAATGGCATCTTTATCAAAAGAGAAATACGAACTTACATACAGGAAGTTTATTATTTTTTCTGTATTTATTATTAAAATCTAACAATCGTAGATAAAATACAGTACGCAACTCGGGCGAAAACGGCATTTTACATGCGAGTGTGGAGTTTGCACCTGAGCGACAGCGATGGTAGTATAACTACATGAGCAATGCAAAATGCTACTTTCCGCACTCAACGCGTAATGTACTTTTATCTCTAGCCCTAAAATAATATTTTTAAAGATGTAATTTTATTGTTGATGTTTACCTAGGCCTTGGTCCAAGTGATAGAGAGTCTTGACTGGGAAACATTTGCCATTGTGTATGAAAAGAGCGAGGCCTTGATTCGTCTTCAAGAAGTAATAAAAGCAAATAACATACCAACAGCTGATGGACACGTTCCATTTACTGTTTGGCAATTAGGAGAGGAGCAGGACCAAAGGTAAAACTGACGTTACATTACTTCTAGTTTTAATTAATTATATGGACTCTGGTCATACATGTAGAGTAACTTAGGGTTCTATGGAACAGAGGAGTTCTATGGAACACCGTGGCTTCTCGTTCTATGAGTGCTATACTGCTGTAGCAACGTGATTAAATTATTTAGTATGATCCCAAGTTGGTGTTGTAGCAAAGTGATTACATAACTTATCTTGTATGATCCCACAATACTGTTGTAGAAATGTGATTAACTTATCTCGTATGATCCCATAATGCTGTTGTAGAAATGTGATTAACTTATCTCGTATGATCCCATAATGCTGTTGTAGAAATGTGATTAACTTATCTCGTATGATCCCATAATGCTGTTGTAGAAATGTGATTAACTTATCTCGTATGATCCCATAATGCTGTTGTAGAAATGTGATTAACTTATCTCGTATGATCCCATAATGCTGTTGTAGAAACGTGATTAACTTATCTTGTATGATCTCATAATGCTGTTGTAGAAACGTGATTAACTTATCTTGTATGATCCCATAATGCTGTTGTAGCAACATGATTAACTTATCTTGTATGATCCCATAATGCTGTTGTAGCAACATAATTAACTTATCTTGTATGATCCCATAATGCTGTTGTAGAAAAGTGATTAACTTATCTTGTATGATCCCATAATGCTGTTGTAGCAACGTGATTAACTTAACTTGTATGATCCCATAATGCTGTTGTAGAAACGTGATTAACTTATCTTGTATGATCCCATAATGCTGTTGTAGCAACGTGATTAACTTATCTTGTATGATCCCATAATGCTGTTGTAGAAACGTGATTAACTTATCTTGTATGATCCCATAATGCTGTTGTAGAAACGTGATTAACTTATCTTGTGTGATCCCATAATGTTGTTGTAGCATAGACTTTAATTTTAATTCTCTAATCTGTAATATATAAACCTAACGCTAGATTTTCTCATTGTGATAACATAGACTTTAATTTTTAATTTTCTAATTTGTAATGGAATGCTTTCAGGCCGCTTTTAAAGGAGATTCAACACTCAAATCAAATGAAAATATTACTCGACTGTTCTAAAGAAATTATTCTTCCATTACTTTATCAAGCTAAAGAAGTCGGATTACTTACAGGTTATCGCAGTTATATCTTGACATCCTTAGTAAGTTTGTTTTCATATCCTAATAAAGGATAATTAGTTTTAATTTGATTAATAGTTATGTACTAATAGCAATTAGGTCCGTACCTTACTGCTGAACTAGTTTTAAGATCCCATAGGATATTGATTTGATGAAGTTTAAAATAAAAATTAAATAATACCAGGGGGCTGCGCTCCCTATCGCTTCGCTCGCTAACCCCCGAAAAGACGTGGTAGCGGCCGCTGCGCGGCCGACGTGGTATGAGGAGGGAAGTAGTGTAGTTATGGAATATGAGAAGGGAAATAGTATAGTGGCTAAAGGTAGTGGCGATGGGCGCAACTACTATCTACTTTTCTTTTCTCGCTGACAATCTAATATACCTACTCTCTGTTCTGCCTTACAGGCTTCCCACTTCTGGGACGAATATAAATATGAATATATATATCCCTCACTCTGTCTATTCAGTTAGTATTATGTCACTATTAAGATCTCCCTTTTCTCCCCCGCACACATCCCTATTCTAGAGGGGTATCTCCTAACGCACTCTACTCTCAGTTAAGTATGTCACTCTCACTGAACTCGTTTGTTTACAAAACTTATTTAATTTTAGTATAGATAGATAATTGTTAAAATGCGTTATAAACTAGAAGTTCTGCGAGCAGTAGACCTCGCGTCCAAATATATTCAGGGTGCTAAACGGTGGATCAAACTTCCATAACTTTTAAACTAGGAGATATCAGAAAAATGTTTTAGGTAAAAGTTGTAGTTCTTTAGAAGTAGTATTGACAGAAATAAAAATTCTGCCCTTCACAGGGTCGATGTGGCCCTTTAAAAAACGTGTTTTTTATGAAAAGTTCACTGAAAAATGTTTATTACATTTTTGTATACATTTGATAGTTTAAGCAGAAATAGCCTTTAAATTGGACTACTTCAGTTTGCGGTTTTTATAAAAATGCATATATCACTAAGGTATTTAATTTTAGAATTTTAAGCGTAATAACTTGCTAATTTAATTGGTCCACTATTGAAGTATACGTACTTATTAATATTTCGACATCTATACTTATATTGCATATAACCAGCTAATTAACAGTTATTATACTAATATGTAATTATATATAAAGATTTATTACAAAAATATTGAAATTATCAGGGATAATTTCTAGGATGCGCACACGTTAGACTACAGCGAGTTCCAGAGTGATACAGTGAATATAACAACGCTGAGATTAGTGGATCCATCCAGGCACATGGTTGCAGCGGCTGTTGAAGATTGGAATTATCAAGAATACAGAAGAAGAGGAAGAAAACTTTATATCAACTCCAAGAATGTTTCAGTATGATCATTTTACTACGTTTTAATTAGCTTGCTTTCTTGTTTGTTTGTTTGTCCAGTACAAATCTTACAATCGATTTTAAACTAACTTCCCGAGTAGCTAGGACATTTGAAACTTTTATAGTAGCTCAGAACACGATGAAAATTCAATATTTGAATACTTTTAGCCATCTTTCAGCAAAATTTAATTCGTTTTCAGCAAATGTAACTGTATGGAAATCTAGTTCAGAAAAAATCCGCAAGTTATTTTATTTGTTTTGACATTTTGACATGCCTCATATTTATAATCTTCATTTTGACAAGTTTCAACTTTATTATTTCAAAATTTAAAAAAGTAGAAGGTATATAAAAAGTTATTTTTATCTTGCAATTATTTTTTTTTATAGTTTCATTTTACATTCATAAATTTTCTTCTTTGTTCCCTGTTTGAATAAATTACATACAAAGACGTGAAGTGCAAATTGAGACGTCGAATTTAAGTGTTGTATAGATAAAGAAATTTATTTATAGTACTAATGAGTTGGATGTAGAACCTTTAAGCATTGCTAATTATAATATAATTAATAGTTTGGAATACAGCCAGACTATGTTACTCAGCGTTATATAGACCCCATTATTACATTTTGTTGGTGATTTTCATTCTTCCTCTGTTAACAGACTGAAGCAGCTCTCGTACATGATGCAGTAATCCTTTACGCTAATGCATTGAACGCTCTGCACATTACTAATCCATCTCATGAATCGTTAAGCTGCAGATACGGAGAATGGCAATATGGATATGATCTCGTCAATATAATGAAATGGGTATGACATTCAACTTCTACAAATCAAATTGACTCTTATAATATTTTTATTGTTAGTACTTTTGGAATTTTTAAAGACAAAATTATAGTTAATCACTAGTGAATAGGCACTGGCCTGCTTTATAAGAGCTCTCCGATCCCAATCTTATTGGCTAAAGCACTACAAAAGATAAAATTACCCAATCAAAAACATTCATTCCTATTTTAAGATTAAAGAGAGTTAATTTTCAAAAAAAATCGATCCGATAAACATAACAGAACTTTTCCGTATACACAACGTTATTCGAACCTGCTATCTGGATACATAAAATGTGAACATTGTCTGTTCGTATAAACATTGAAAAAAATAAACTCAGAAGCTGAATTATTCCCGGAGTACGACTTATATACAGTCAGATTATCTAATGTTTTGACTTTTGACACTCAGATTGGCCAACCAAAATGATGAACAAAATAAAGTCACTAGGCCTGTAGGATGGTTGGGGCCGGTGACATTTTAGTTTGCCTAGTTGGCCCTCATTGGTTCCCCACGGATTTCCTCGCGCTGTCAAAAGTCAAAACTTTAGATACTCTGACTGTAGTTAAATTTCTATTTAAATTGGCAACATTTGAGATATTTTTAATTCCCAAATGGATGAAAACAGTTTCAAGAAATAATATTATTTCATTATTTTGGGGGTAGCACTACGATTCCCGATTTGCCTCGAGGCATAATTTTTTCAAAATATGTTCGCATATTTTTTTAGAAATCGACTCAGTAGTTTAGGCTCCATGAGTCTAGACAGACGATAGTCGACAAAAATCACTTTTTTGGACTCAGGGGCCTTAATCGACCTCTCGAATTTTTACTTTCTAGTATAAAGTGAAAGTATTGTGATGGCGCGAAAAAATTATTACGACACTGTGATGGATTTATACGTTTTGAGGTCCCCAGAGTCCAAATAAATGGTTTTGAAGAAGTGTCTTGCTGTCACCTGTCTTCTTCACCTTGTCACCTGTCTTCTTCACCTTGTCACCTGTCTTCTTCACCTTGTCACCTGTCTTCTTCACCTTGTCACCTGTCTTCTTCACCTTGTCACTTGGCCAATTTTGTCGAAATTCGGCATACATGTTCAGAAAAATCATATCCCACGAAAAAATTTAGAAATGAAAATTAGTTCCAAATTTGGGGGCGCTGCCCTCCAAAAACTCTGAAAACATTATTACTCTAAAACGGTTTCGACAATTTTTATTAAAAAATTCTAAAATATACTAAATTTAAATACAAATCTATCGATATAAGCCTTTTTCCTGGAAAAAATTTAGTACCTGAGAAAATAACTTTAAACGAGGACGGAGAGAGCCCGGTTTTGATTCCCCACCGAGAAGAAATTATGTCTATGATAAATTTTAATAAAAGTGTTCAATAATAATTAAATGTATCTATGAAAACTCGAAAACTAATTAATGGAAAAAACTTACCTAAGTAATCATAAACTCGTAGGTACAGTAGAACCCCAGAAATCCGAACCCCGCAAATCCGAAAACCCCGATATTCTGAACAACTTTTGGGGTT
>KZ651521.1:159727-205981 GCA_001010745.2 Gerris buenoi
AGGGAGATTTTAAGTATGGCGAGGAATTTTCGCAATGCTGCAACACTGGTTTTCTTGTAACGGTTGATAGGGGATGACCTGAACCCTTTAGTTGAGAGCTAGAGCTAATTTCGATTGTTCTTGAAGTTGCGTACTCTTTTAAACGTAATTACCGTGCATGTTATTAAAGTCTATTTTCAAAGACTTTTTAGGTTAAGTTATAGTTCATTGTTTAGGCTTTTAATAGTGCTATTTAATAGTGTATTAAAATTTGGTTTTTATTTTGAACTACTGACCAACATATTTTCTTAAAGTGTGAAATGTAACAACCGTGCTCGAAAAAGTGTAATTCACCTGCCTAAATTACCATGTTTTAATTAAACTTAATTACCACCTAAAAATTTGAAAAGTTATTTTTACGCATGGTGCCATATATCTGAAATGAGTCCGAGAACATTTTTAAAAAGTCAAAATTTTCAGTCATAGAACAATTTTAGCTTCCAAAATAGCACTTTAAATTAGAATCACCCATAAAAGCTTTAACGAAGCACTCTATCAGCCATAATTAACTAAAACAACTAAGAACAACGTGCAAAGGGATTGACTGTGACATGGAGCGGTGGTAGATGATGTGTACCGGGTGACGTCAGAGGGCGGGGCTTGCTACTGCGCATCCACACCGTGAACCCTACCGTCTAGTCTAATATCCGTGCTCTATACTAAACAGTTGTTTGTTAAGAGTATAATAACGCTACGTATCCGACTATTAGTCCAGTCATTTTAGGCGAAAAAAAGGTGGAACCTGTTAAAAAATACTGGTGAACATTTTTTTTTGCAAATACCTTTATTTTGACACTACAAATAACGTCCAGAAAGTCCATTGTAAAATGTTGTACGCTAAGCGAATTATTCAAGGTCATAGGTCAAAAATATCAGTTTTTTGCAAATATCTCGTTTTCTATTGGTTGTACGATAATTTTAGTTATTAGAAAAATTGTTCATCAGAAAATTACCTACAAAAAAGATTATTTATACATTTTATGCACAACCAATAGTTTTCGAGATATAAACCCAAGAGAGAATGAAGTACACACTAAATTGTTCCACAACCATTTTTGAGGTCAAAAACAAGGCGCATTTATTTTAACATTGTTTCCTCGGCACTTCTTTAGATTGTTACTCTCCTCATAAAGAAAACCGAGGGGAGTAACAATCTAAAGAAGGAGTACGGATCAGATTGTTCTTCTTCAAAATGTTACTCCCCTTTTAAAACCAGAAGTGGGATATTCCTTTGTCCCAAAGTACATTGGACTAACATCACTTTGTCTTAATAGTTATTTAGTTAGTCATTTATATTCTAAAAATACATAAGGGAGTAACAATCTGAATAAGTACCGTTTCCTCTTTAAGCCTGATTCATACTTTTCAATTACGACATTTCTTCTTAATTTTGTTCCTTTTAATTCACTTCATCTTCTTCTTTTTCTTCATTATTATCTTCATCAGTCACAATAATTTCATTTAGCATTTTATTACAAATAGTACAGGTATAAAATAGACCCAAAAACCACTAAATAAATGACAAAATTTGTACATTCATGAAACTTTGCTCATACCTTCATATTGGCAGTGAAAATTAAAATCTGCAGAGTCCATAACAATTTAGGGGGTGGAACATCCCCCCAGGGGGGCGGGAAGGGGGATTTTTTTTTTGCTTTTTACCAAATATCTCGAAAAGTATTGACATTAGGTGAATTATGGTTATTAACAAATTTGTTCTTCATTAAATTTACAATAAAAATAGTCCTTTAGCATTTTTTTTTTTTTTTTGTTCCAACCGTTTTTGAGTTACAAGCGCTCAAAATTAGGTAATAAAAAATAAAGTTGGATAAGGGGGCTAAAGTACACTTTTATATAATCTCCCACCCCTCCTACAGGCCACATAGGTTGAACCCATTTTTCTGTTTAAATTCCTAATATAAAATGAAAATACTATATTTGAAATATTTTTTTTTTTTTTCGTCTTTACAGAGTTTTAATTAATAACTCTCCTTTCTTCTCTATAAATCTGCTCTATTTCGCCTTAACTTGAGGCTTCTTCTGGCTGGTATTATAGTCCAGTCAAATTAGATGAAAAAAGGGGATACTTCCCAAGTTTTGGAAAGTAGTGGTGATTTATAGAGGAATGAAAAATTTGGAAGGGGGTGTCAAAAATCTATGGAATAATAAATAGTGTTTGGTTTAAGGTCAAGAAATCCCTAGTAAAAGAGTTCTTTTACCCCCTAATCCTACTTTATTTTTTATCACCTAATTTTGAGAGCTTGTAACTAAAAAAGGACCATTTTTATTTGAAATTTAATGAAAAACAAATGGGTACATAACCACAATTGGAGTAATGTCATGTTTTTGGGATTTTTTGCTAAGTTATATCCTAATTTGACTGGACTGAAGTGGTTTAGGTTTATCTCTTAAAAAAACCAATTCCCATTTTTTTTTTTTTTTTTACAACTGCAAGAGAACTATTTTGTCTACAGGCTTCATTTTGTGCTTGAATAAAAGCTAATTAAATTTACTACAACTTAATTTCTTATGACTTTTCTTGTAGAGTAGAGGTTTTATGCCGATATTTGCCCCTAAATGAGAACAATACTTAAATTTATCATTTTTTGGGAAACATTGGCAATTTTCGCAGGGTCATATCTCGGTAACTATTAGACGTACAGAGTTGTAAGTGGATGTAAAAGAAAGCCTATTGTATTTACTACAAATTCATTCCTTATGACTTTTCTCGTAGGTTAACAGTTTTACACCGATATTCGCCCTGATATGAGAACAATACAGAAAATTTCCATTTTTTTAAAAAAAAAAAATGATTTTTAAAGTGCCACATCTCGGGAACTATTAGACGTAGAGAGTTGCCATTAGACTTTAATTGTTGTAAATTTATTGCACTCAAAAACTTGTAAGAGAAATTAACACCGAACAACGCATACTTTACGAGGTATATAGCAACAACTGAAATTTTTTCAATTTTTGCAAATATTACAAAGAAACTTTGGGGGGCCTTTTTGGGAGAGATATTTTGGGGGGGGGAGTCTAGGAGTTGGGGGTAAATAGAGGAATGAAAAATTTGGAAGGGGGAGTCACAAATCTATGGAAAAATAAATAGATTGTGGCATTAGGTCAGAAAATCCTAATAAAAGTGTACATTAGCCCCCTTATCCAACTTTATTTTTGATTACCTAATTTTGAGCCCTTGTAACTCAAAAACAGTTGAGCTAAAAAAAAAATGGTAAAGGACTATTTTTATTGGAAATTTTCTGATTAACAATTTTTCTAATAACTAAAATTAGCGTACAACCAATAGAAAACGAGATATTCGCAAAAAACTGATTTTTTTGACCTTTGACCTTGAATAATTCGCTTAGCGTACAACATTTTGAAATGGACTTTCTGGACGTTATTCCTAGTGCTAAAATAAAGGTATTTGCAAAAAAAAATTTTCACCAGTATTTTTTAAGAGGTTAAATCCTATTTTTACTGGACTATATTTTATTAACCAAAATGCATTTTTTAAACCATTTTCTTACTTACTTCCATTCAACCAAAATATTTTGTTTCATTAAGAAAGTGTCACTAACACTTCTTTCATTTAACTTTATACTTTCTTTCAAACTTATTACATTTTTTTTTTATTACGATCTTATTGGTAACGGAAGGATTGAGATCATTCTGAAAATAAACTTAATTTGCTTCTTGTCTCCAAGCTCACAATTTTCTCTTCTACAATGTTTTGAACCATCACATAAAACTTTTGGTGTTGAGTCTGTATTGTGGTCTGTCCTTAAACACTTTTGATAACGGACATATTTTTAAAACTACTTGTCCGATTTGGAATCTTTTAAGCGGCTTTCACATTGCGCGAGGCGAGACCGATGCCGAACGGTTGACCATCCACCAGTCCGCTTACAACAGTGAGGTCTTAATGTACATAACGCCACCACTACCCACCACCCTTATGCTGGGGGTGATGTGTCTGTCCGTCCATCGAACTTTGATTCATATCCCTCGAACCGTTCACGCTAGAGATATAAAATTTTAATTACAGGCGTAACTTTTTGACACCCAATTAGGAAAAATAGTAAGAAGTTAAACATTTAATATGCGATGCGTAATACGCAAACACATGATGAGTCTAATATTTTTATTTTCGAGATGGGTATCAAATGAAAGCTACTGAAGATTAGATTGGAAATATATATAATTTATGAGTATATAATATTTAAAAAATATATATAATATTAAAATTATATATAATATTTTATGAGTATTGTACTTTTTACCACAAAAATTTCATCCAACATATTTTTAATGTTAATGGCCTCAAACTGATTCTTGAGTTCAACTGAAGCGGAATCGGGCACACTTTGTCTCGCACCCAATGTAAAAACCATCTTAATCTAATCAACGTTAGCCTAGAGATGGTACCCTATTTATTCAAACCTTCTTTTTAATATTAATAAATCGATAAGGATAGGACGCGATGTGCTATACTAATTGACAGACTTTTTTAAGTTGTAATAAAACAAATGAGATAAATTAAAATGTTACGTTGCAGATCTCACCGAAAGAAGCGCTACAAGTCGAGCTGAAGTCGTTCTTCAAGTCGTTCTCCAAATGCTGCGGCATTAACAGTAAACCCATTAGAAAAGCCGAAACCCCTCCACAAGATGATCTCATACCTATGAACTATCTGGATCATATCAATGCATCTAGACAAATGCAATAAATATGTTGTTGTATTATTTATATATAAATATTTTTTATTATTCGATTGTGATCATTTTCTATGTACTAATAAAGACTAAATACTATTGTTTATATTTTACTTTATTACTGTGAATTTTGTTTAAATAAATGTGTATAGAAATAATTAATTTATAATAATTTATTAATTGATTTAATGTTTATTAAGTATCTACCTACACATTCAATTTACATATGATAAGTTATAGAAAACGTAACATAGCTTGGTCTTTGGCCGTGAGCAGGAGTTTAATACAGTTTTAACACACTTTTCAACATATACAGATAATAGTTATAGTTTATTTAAATATGATATAATTTTTTACTCTTACAATCACCTTTAAATACATCATGTTTTATATTTAATCTCTTATTCCATTTTACTTTTTATTTTTGAACTAATTCTTTTACAACAACAATACCATTATATACCCCTATATTAACATTAGAAATACAATTACAAAGATATTGTTGCTAGATTCAAAGTTATTGTTTAGTGGACAAGTTATTTTTTAAGCACACCCATAATATGGGTATCAAATGAAAGGGTTTGCTGAGAAGACGAATAAAAGGTTGTTATTAATAATATTTTTATATAATCAACTTATTAACGCTTCAAATTCAAGAGCAACTGAAAAAAGACGGAAATGATGGAAGAAAGGAGAAAGGTTGGAGCATCGATATACATATAATATTGTTAAAGGTTGATTTATAGTTTAGAGTTCAGAGGGGATAGAAGCAGCTAGAACCGGTAAGGTAACATAAGCAAGAATCTAATTTAGCCTTGATTCTTGATTCAGATGGATGGTGTGTTTAGAGTGGGGAGAGTAGGGTGATTCGGAGTGGGGTCAGGGTGGAGGGGAGGTTAAGGTTCCCCCTCCAACTCAACGAATCTAAATCGATCCGAATCAAGGAGGATCTGACTCACCTTGCTTCTGCGTAGTTGCTTCCATCTAAACCCACGCTAACTCAGTCCTCTTCTTCACACCAACCGAATCAAGTTCATTCACCCTTGATACAGTTAATTAGTTTATACAGTGATTCGATGCGTTAGAATCTTCTTGTCCAGTCAGTCATGAGTCATTCACTAGACATGTTGGATATAGAAATGTTGATATCAAAAGTAAAGGAAAATCGTTCGATTTATGACGCGAGTGATAAAAATCATAGTAATAGACATGTCATTTCTTCTCTGTGGAGGAAAATTGGCGAAGATATGGGAACTCCAAGTAAGTCTTATATTATATTTATTTTTTATCTAAATGTGGCAGTAAAATTAAGCATTACTAAACTGTTTCGGGCAGAAAAATAAAATAATTTGACTGCTTAGTCATTAAAATCAGGAAAAATGTAACTGCTAAGCAGAAATATTTTAACTGTTGTAATGTTGGTAACGACAGTTTATGTATTATTTTATTCCCTTAACTGCCCAATAATTTTGATTCTCCCTTATAACATTATACATTACAATTTAATTATTATTAAAGTTTAATTTAATACTCTTGTTATTTATTAAATCATTGGTTTATATAATTTGTTAATCTTGTTTAAAGTTCAATGAATAGTAGATATTCAATTAGAAATAAAAAATCAGTGGCTACACTGCAACTTCAAGTAAACATGAAAATTATTAAAGTCATTCTAGATTAGATCAGCTGTTTTTCTTGATTTATCTTAATTCCTTGTTTCTTATAAAATTTTACTTCCGAACTTACTGAAGGTTAGGGAAAGTGATTGATGTGAAGAACGAAAATATTTTATATCTCCGATTTCAAAAATTCCAAGAAAGCAATCTGTTTTTAGACAGGACTGGAACATTTTTATTTCCGCTCAATTTTTTTAAACCGGCATATCTTAAAAACTTCTCATACGATTTTTGTGTAGGCCACAATCAGCCCATTATTGGTCCCATATAAATTTCATGTTTCTTTCTGCGCCCATTTGTTTCTCTTCCACATGCGCACAAATATACATTTATTTATACCTATATCTTCAAAAGTACTCATCTGATTTTTATGAAATTTGGATAGTTTTTAAAAGTAGCCCGCGGATTAATTAGATTAGCACCTAGGGTTACCATACCACCCGTTTTTCCCGGAAACCACCCGTTTTTTATTCTTTTTTCCCCCCCGGTTGAAAACCCCCCAAAATGGTAAAACCACCCGTTTTTACAAAGCTCAGATAATTTTATTTAGTAATTTACTAGTGTAACGTATAACCCATATTACCTCATTAATTAAAATAAAAACACGTTTTAAAATTTATTGAAAACAAAACCTAGTATAATAAATTAAAAAATACAATACGCAAAAACAAACAGAATAATAATCTTTGAGTCTATCCATTTTTTAGCAAAAACAGTGTTTAATTTTGATTAGGAACTAGTTAGTTCCTTTGATTCCCTCTATGCCTATACTAGCGCTAAGAGTTTGATAACACTCTGTTATCAATTGTTTGGTTTCATTTCGTCACAAATAATCTCCTTTTGCATTTCATAAAATAAGTTCCTACATAAAAAAAATTCAGTAAAAGTTTTTATTTACGAATAGTTCAGTAATTGTTAAAAGGAGCGGAACCGTCTTCAAGTTAAAACGGTTAAACATTTAATAACGGTTTTGTACAACTTGAGACATTTAAGTTGTACAGATTTTTATGAAGAAATTATGAAAAAAAGACATTTGAAAAAAATAAAAAGTTGTCAAAAATATAATAATAATGTAAATGTAACAATAAACAATAATAGTAAATAAGAATAAGACAATTTACCATTTCGTTTTGTTATTTTTTAAAATACAGATTAAGTAAAACTTAATAGGTTATATAACCTATATACCTGTTATATATACCTATTTATTATCAATTGGTCAATGTACAATTTGTTTAAAAAAATAAAAATTTAAAAAAATAATATCATTTCATTGAAAAAAAAAGTCATTAAAATTAATAAAAAAAATTGATCTCAGATAGCGACAATTCTCCCCATTTTATATTATTTTTTTCAAAAATTTTCCGGGGGAGGGCCCCCGAACCCCCCTAAAAATTTCCCCCGGTTTTTTAGATTTGAAATATGGTAACCCTAGGAGGGAAAGGTGGCGTTTTTTCCGGGGGAGGGCCCCCGAACCCCCCTAAAAATTTCCCCCGGTTTTTTAGATTTGAAATATGGTAACCCTATTAGCACCAGATTAATTTCAACCGTCTGCGCTCTTTAACTTTTGCTAAATTGATACTTTAATTTGTGTAAAAAAATCAAACACAATATTGACGTATTAAAAAAACGGGGGAAACAATTAAAGAAATTATACATAGACGATAGACGATAATGGCTTGTAAAAGCATAAAATCAATAAAAAAACGTGCTAGGATGCGCGGAAGCTATGTGCCACACTAATTGGTAATTAGCTGACTAAAAGCATTAGCAGTCTATTTCATTAATTGGTTATAAATGCGTTTTTTGTATTTTGATGTTGGTTCATTGTTGTTACAGATTCAGTTTGCTATTCAATTATTATTGATATTATTCCAAAGCTTCTTGATTTTTTTTTTGACAAGTAAACATTATTCGTGGTGGGAAATTCTCTAATTTTAATAGAATGTAACAAATTATTAGAAGCGGGTAGAGAATTGAAAATATTCTCAGTTCTGTAGTTGGCGGCGGGTATCGGCGTAAGTTACGACTATGACAGAGGTCAAACATAAACATAAAAGAAAGTAATGTTATGTATGCTATAAGAATAAGATGGTACCTGATGTGATGATGGCAGGCTATATAAAGTGGTGTGTAGAACGGTGTTTATAGGAGATGTTTATAAGGTGTGGGAGCGGTATTGGCTATCGTCCTAGGTCTTGACTAGCTCTGACTCGACTTCGACTGAATCATCGGCTAGGCGCACGCACTGTGGGCAAAACAGTCTGCAGACTGTTTTGCCCTGTGTTGTTTGTTTACATTCTGTGATGTTTGTTTACATTCTTATCTCTCTGATACCCTCATAAGCTATAAACTCTTAACCAGTTAGTTAATATGTGAATATCTTATTAATATACATAGTTAATAAATATGATGGCAATTTTTCTGCCGCCCGGAGATAAAAATATAAGCTAGCAAAGGAAACATTTTTGTCTCATGTTAATTTTCATAGCTTATCCTTGCCTCCGAGCTGGAGAGTCCTAAAAAATAAATAACTTTTTAATTATTTTAGTAGTAACCTCCCGTTTGCTAGAACATTGATCAGTCTTAAATTTTAAGACAAAATAATAATCATTATTTTGTTATTTGTATTATTTTACTGCTTATGTGGCAACTGTGCCCGTTCCTGTGTCATTGCTGCTAATATTTCAAATTTAATTTTTGCTTTCGAGCTTACCGAAGGTAACAGAAGCTACATTTTTATGTTTCTCTCTAAATTCAAAAATTCCTAGGCAGAAATCTGTTTCAGACTTCAAACATCAGGGGACGATGTCTATATCCCAAATTCTTAAAAATCAGATGAGTATACTTTTAAAGATATAGGTGTAAAAGGACCTTTTTGCTCACGAGGAAGACCCCATGCGCACACCAATAAGCTAAGGAGATTGAAACTTGGATGGGACCAATAGTGGATTAATTGTGACCTTCAACCCAAATTTAAATTAACTGGGATGAGTTGGTATTAAGATATGTTGGTTAGCATTTTTGACTGACCGACAGTTAGACTCAGGACTCAGGACCGAATTTCTGTCTGGGAATTTTTAAATCAAAATGCTTCCGTTACCTTTGGTAAGCTCGGAAGTAAAATGTGTTAAATTATTATTATTATTTCTGTTATTATAACATTTATTATTATTTTCTTTACAGCAGACCTGATCAAAGACAAATGGCACCAACTACGTTCAAATTACAGGCGCGTTAAGAGAATTGAAAGAAACAAACTTTACGAATCTGGGATAAAGGTAAAGAGCAAATGGCCTTACTACCATATGCTGTCGTTTCTCGATGAATATTCGGAATCAAAAGAGTCTTCTGATAATGTAAAACAAGAGGGGTCGCACCAGTCGCAATCTTTATGTGAGGAAATGAGTTATGACGTCGAGACGAGTCCTCTTGAAGAAGAAATATCGACTGCGGTTGACAATACTGAAAGTAGTTCATGTACGGAACAGCCAGAGATCGGGATGTTGACGACTATGAAAACTGGATTTAAGCGGAGAAAAGAAGCTGCAGAGGACGTAGATTTTCATTATTATATGGAACCTAAAAGAATGAATTTATCGTGGCCAGACGAAAATGATGCAGACAGAATGTTTTTACTAAGTTTGTTGCCCTCGGTGAAACAGTTGACACCAGCTGATAATATGGACTTTAGAGTGTGCGTTCAACAGTTTTTGCAAAGCAAACTGTATCCAAGAACAGCAGGACATAAAAATCCGTTAGAGCCTACGCCACCTCGAAATATCCGTCACCAAGACGGTCGCTAATATTATCAGTTGTAGGAGAGCATAAAAACTGTGAAGCCTTGCTAATGATTTATCACTTTCTGGAAGAAAATTGTCTACTGTTAAAGCTTCGTACAAGATTCTTGGATACATGATACATTTTGTATTACCTATAACCATATTTTTGTTGTCTAATTCTAAAAAGTACTGTGGTTTTCTGCGAGGTGATAAATGGAATACATAAAATTCTGTACTATAAATTTATATTTCTGAATCACATATTCAGTATAGAATATAAAACCTGAAAATGCCAACATCCAACAAACCAAGGGGANGTAGTGAAGGTGAGTCATACCAACCCAGCCACTGGTACAAGACAGTCTTGTCTTGTCCTTTCGTAAAAGGAATCCTTAGTTTTTCCTGGTTGACACCTAGGGTTTTTAAAATTTGTATTTTTTTTCTCTTACACTATTTCTCTATGGTATGTAGCGTCCCATTAAGGATATCCATAGGACGTCCCATTAAGGATATCCATAGGACGTCCCATTAAGGATATCCATAGGACGTCCCATTAAGAACTCCCCCTATTTGTTCAATTCTCTACAGACCCGGTTTTTTATGTGCTGAAAGCACATTCTTGGCTAATTTATTTTCTGTTGATGTGACTCAACACTACAAATTTACATTGTAATAAGGATATTATCTGGCGATTAAATATCAGGAAAAACGTGAGAACTCATTAAGAATTCACTGGAATTCAACAAGTTCGATCGTTTGCATGGTCGCTATGAAACCCAAGTAGTTTACTAGTAACTAAGAAGACCTTACACAGTAATGTCTGAAGCTAGAACTAGAACGTTCAACTCTATCTACATAATCACCTATTTATTGATTTTTGTACGTATTATTTTACAATTTAATTTACTAATAAGGATTTCATAGTACTTCTTTAGATTTTTACTCCCCTACGTTCTACGTTATTTAGAAAGTAGAATGTTTAGAAAGTAAATGACTGACAAAATAACAATTAAAACAAAGGGATGTTAGTCCAATGCACTTTGGGACAAAAGAATAGGTATCACACTTGTTTTTATAAGGGGAGTAACAGTCAAAAGAAGAACACTGTGAAAATTTCCAAATATTATGCTGTTTAAAAAATTAACCTTGGTGTAAATAATATGTACATATATTCTTTGTTTAAAAAAATAAATAAATAACTACACTTTTACCTTTTTTCTCCTTTATTATTATTATTATTTTATTTTATATTTTATTTTTATTCTTTTGTATAAGGCTTTCAGATTGTAACTTCGGCTATATAATATGAGATGCTCAATGCCTGAAATCATTCAGCATTTAATAAAAATGTTTAAGATATTACAATGCTTTAAAATATATAATTTCATATTAGTACTATCAATAAATATTAGTGTTATTTTGCTGAAAGCTAGCTGTTCACAGAAACTGAGGAGATCGTAGGCCGGAATTCCTCAAACTATTTTTCTTTATAAGTACCACCAGTTTGTAAGTATTTGCCATAGCGTGGTACAAGTTTTTGTATTCCTTCGTCATAAAAAGTTGTCGCCTGTAAATTCAATCAAGTAGTAACTCGGTTTTGATCTCGTCATAATCGTTGAACCTTTTGCCAGCAAGATCAGATTTTTGCCAGCAGAGCAGATCAGACATATCCTTACCATTGATCAAATTTTGTCCACATCTGTTGATGAATTTGTTTTGGTTTAACATTCCTCTCCTTGAGTAAACAAATTACAGATCTAATCTCACATACGGATTTTACAAACAGGCACTAAGAAGTGAAAACAAAAAGTAGCGCACTCAAAATGGCGTCGACTCCCTTCGTAATATAATAATACCCTAAAGTCTGTCCCAAAGTAATTTGGACTAATTATCCGTTTTATCTGGCCGCCATCTTGAAACGACAGGGCCAATTATGCTGATAATAACTCCCCCTATTTGTTCAATTCTCTACAGACCCGGTTTTTTATGTGCTGAAAGCACATTCTTGGCTAATTTATTTTCTGTTGATGTGACTCAACACTACAAATTTACATTGTAATAAGGATATTATCTGGCGATTAAATATCAGGAAAAACGTGAGAACTCATTAAGAATTCACTGGAATTCAACAAGTTCGATCGTTTGCATGGTCGCTATGAAACCCAAGTAGTTTACTAGTAACTAAGAAGACCTTACACAGTAATGTCTGAAGCTAGAACTAGAACGTTCAACTCTATCTACATAATCACCTATTTATTGATTTTTGTACGTATTATTTTACAATTTAATTTACTAATAAGGATTTCATAGTACTTCTTTAGATTTTTACTCCCCTACGTTCTACGTTATTTAGAAAGTAGAATGTTTAGAAAGTAAATGACTGACAAAATAACAATTAAAACAAAGGGATGTTAGTCCAATGCACTTTGGGACAAAAGAATAGGTATCACACTTGTTTTTATAAGGGGAGTAACAGTCAAAAGAAGAACATTCCGTACACCTTCTTCAAATTGGTACTCCCCTCTGTTTTATTTATAAGGGGAGTAAGGAGTAACAATCTAAAGTGCAATTTTCATTTGTGCGTGCTCTTCTCTGGAACATTCAGATCATCATTAGACTCTGGTCTCAAAATTATCGCTATAACAGTAGCTTAAAAGTTAGCTGCAACTACAGCTTTGAGTAGTAGTAAATGTGGCGTTTAGGTTAGGGTATTCATTTTACATGGTTACCTACTCTCAAGGCCGATTTACACGTATTAAGCTGTTAAGTGATTAACTAAATTTTAAGTGACTTAATTTTTAGTAAGCGTTTACACGTATTAATAATACGTGTATTATTAATATTTAGTTACGCTGTTTAGTTCACTAATTATGGACGCCGAACAACGTGTTCAAGTCATAAATGCTGTCTTAAAAATGATTTCAAATGGCATTTGGACGAAATAAAGTATGTATTTGTAAATAATATATAATTTTTGTCGAATAAAACATTTTTAAATAATATATAAACAAAGATCTGCAAATCTATAAGCGAGGTGCGAGGTGCCGCCAAACTTGTGCATTTAACTAAATTGCGCATGTCCATGTCCATCCACGCCCATCTACTAAACAGAGAAATAGAAAAAATTCTATTCTACTTGTTTAGGTGTAAGCTAAATTTTAACTTGCGACTTATTACTAAATGTTCTGTATACATGCATTAAGTCACTTAAAATTTAGTTAATCACTTTATACGTGTAAATCGGTCTTAAGTTTGTTTAACTGACCTGATCTCCGAAAAGAACTAACACAAAAATACAAGAAATTCTTACAAGAAATTCTTTGTTTTAATTATTATTGTGACAGGGAACTCAAGGAGAAGGAGAGGGGGGGGAGGGTATTTACTAATATAGGGATATTTAGTCCAAAGAACGTATGGACAAAGGAACATCACTGCTGTAAGTAAAGGTATATAGCATATGCCTTAGTCTAATTAACTATTAAGACAGGCAATATTAAAAAATGAAAATAATTTTGGTGTGGGTAACTATGTCCTTCTAGGTAAAGTAAAAGGACGTATGGGTGCGCCTCTTTTACTTGGTTACCCACCACTTAAATAAATATATTTTAACTCTTATTAAATATATTTTAAAATGAATCATGCTCCATATTGCATAAAACAAGTTTAAAATTTTTCTTCCTTCGTAGATAAATTTGAGAATGGACTTAAAGTCCATATAAAAGAGAGGCTTGATTTTTTTTTAAATATGTAATACATTTTAAGTCCTTGACATTTTTTTTGACATTATTTATAAAAAATAATGTTTAAATTGTTAAAAACAGATGTAAATTAGATGATTTGCCCTTTGTTCTATTTAATAGTGACTCAATAGTGCAATTTAATCTTCAAACATGCCATCATTTGGCCAAATTTCTATGGCGGGTACGTAAATTATTATTATGAATTTAAAAAAAAGCAATTATAGAAGGGAAAAACCAATTCAGTCCCTTTAAATAAACGATATTTTACCACTAAATATAACTATTAACTGTCAAGACAAAGGGATATTTAGTCCCTTGTCCAATTGGACAGAGGAATGTCACACTTCTGTATATAAAAGTAATAATATCCCTTTGTCTTTATACATGTAAATAGACAGGGATATTATTGAACGAGCGAAGGGATTGCTTCAGTTTATAGACTTGGGATTTTAAATGTGTTGACCGGCGTAACAATTGGCCGATTTGAAAATAAATTGTTAGCACAATAGTTATAACTAAGTAAATGTACATTGTAAATAATGGTACAAGTCTACCAATATATATCCGAAATAATACAACTACCAGAACCAGATAGATAATATTGTTACAATGTGTTAAGGAGATCTCATAAGTTTAAATTCAGCAATCCAAGAGTGACCATAACAAACAGGATATTCATAGGACCCCGCAACTGGACGTCCATAGGATATCTTTAACTGAATATCCCGCTAAGGATATCCATAGGATACCTTTAACTGGACATCCCATTAAGGATATCAATTGGATACCTTTAACTGGACATCCCATTAAGGATATCAACATGATACCTTTAACTGGACATCCCATTAAGGATATCCATAGGACGTCCCATTAAGGATATCCATAGGACGTCCCATTAAGGATATCCATAGGACGTCCCATTAAGGATATCCATAGGACGTCCCATTAAGGATATCCATAGGACGTCCCATTAAGGATATCCATAGGACGTCCCATTAAGGATATCCATAGGACGTCCCATTAAGGATATCCATAGGACGTCCCATTAAGGATATCCATAGGACGTCCCATTAAGGATATCCATAGGACGTCCCATTAAGGATATCCATAGGACGTCCCATTAAGGATATCCATAGGACGTCCCATTAAGGATATCCATAGGACGTCCCATTAAGGATATCCATAGGACGTCCCATTAAGGATATCCATAGGACGTCCCATTAAGGATATCCATAGGACGTCCCATTAAGGATATCCATAGGACGTCCCATTAAGGATATCCATAGGACGTCCCATTAAGGATATCCATAGGACGTCCCATTAAGGATATCCATAGGACGTCCCATTAAGGATATCCATAGGACGTCCCATTAAGGATATCCATAGGACGTCCCATTAAGGATATCCATAGGACGTCCCATTAAGGATATCCATAGGACGTCCCATTAAGGATATCCATAGGACGTCCCATTAAGGATATCCATAGGACGTCCCATTAAGGATATCCGGCTAATCTGCAGTTATCCATACAGTCGAGAATCGCTTGGCGGCCCAATTTCGCACTTAAGAGATTATATTCCTTTGTCAAAAGAGTTCATTTTTTAAGAGTTATACATTTGATTATACATTTGAGATTAATACATTTTAGAGGTGATATTCCATTGTCCAAACAATACATTCGATTTATTTAGGGAACATTCATCTTCTAACCTCTTTTTCTAGGTGGCTGGATAACTGCAGATTTACCGGATATCCATAGGACATCCCATTAAGGATATCCATAGGACATCCCATTAAGGATATCCATAGGACATCCCATTAAGGATATCCATAGGACATCCCATTAAGGATATCCATAGACAATCCTTAGGATGACTCGATGAGGCATCCAAAACGGGATAACCATGGGGAAACCCATGGCATTATAGGCAGGATAAAATCTGGAGAAAAGGATATTCCAGGGATGTCTTTTGGATCAGTTGGGCTACTTGGGTGTATACATTGAGACAGTAAAGTTTCACGTTGATTACAATTATTGAGGATCTAAATCTGATGTTATTTTCAGGTGGTGGTGGTAGCAACGTTGAAATGAGTTTTCTAGATGATCCGAGACTTCTATGGATCATAAAGCAGTGTGTGGATAGTTTGTCTTTAAAATCTCCCAAACTCTTTTACAAGCACCTCGCGCTTAATCCAAAGGAAATAGTCCGCATCAAATCATTCCTCGAAGAAGACTGTCGTTTTCTCAGTGAACATGACATCAGAACTTTTGGAGTCTCGAAAAACTACAGATATCAAGTACAGAAGTACTACGTACTTGTTGAAAAGAAAAGTAAGTGTCGAGTCTCCAGATGCCAACTTAAGGCGTGTACATAACAACATCAGCGCCCTGCGGGGAGGGGCACCGCCACCGATGATGGAGGGGGTAGGTTTCTTGAAAGCAAAACACCTGACTTGACTACGGTATTACGTGAATTTCCTTTTTGCCTGAGAGTGGGTGGGACCATGGCCCCTCCCTGCCCATAGGTATGGGCACCCATGCATAACAATCATTACTGTACTTTTAAAGAGCTTTCCAACGACTTGAAAAAAAAAACAACCAAAATTTTACTTTTATAATAAAACATAGCTTCCTGTTTTTTGGGAGTATTGCAGCTTTTTATCAGTGAAGATTTTTAAAATTAGATCTGTTCCAGTCGGCGCCGCAGTAGGTAATTTCCTCTCTACATATTACGATATTGTATTCTGAGGCTCCCACGAAAGTCTACCAGTAAAATAGTACATTGCGCGTCGAGTGCGCGGAAAGTAGCATTTTGCATGTGAGTGTGGAGTTTGAACCCGAGCGGTAGCGAGGGTAGCACACGAGCAATGCAAAATGCCATTTTTCACAAATATCTAGAAAAATATTTGGTTTACAAAAAAAAAAGGCAATTCTATAAACACATTCAAAGGTCATGCAACAAAGGTCCTTACAATTTTATTGATAACTCTAATGGTTTTTGATATTTGAGTTAAAAGGTATTCTGGTTGGTTAATATAATTACTGTCTTTGTTTTTAATTTTAACCATTTCACTCAATAAATATGAAACGACGAAAACATTTTATTGAACATAACTTAAAACTTATTTCTAACTTAAAATTAAATAAACTAATTTTCAATACATGTACTACTTAAAATCACTAGAAAACAAATCAAATGCTGGCGGTCAATATAGACTATAATTTTAAATAGTTTTATAGTTCTCCGAGGGTTAGCGCTAGTAGTATGTCTCAATTTGTTTTTGTAGTTTTGTATACTCTGATTCTCTAATACTGTATATAGTGTATTTAAATAAGTTAATAATACTAAATAATAATACAAAGATTATTGACTACGTGCACTACTTAAAATCACTACAAAACAAATTAAATTCTGGCGGTCAATAAAGATTTATAATTCTAAATAGTTTTATAGTTCTCCGAGAGTTAGCGCTAGTAGTATGTTTCTTCATTAGTCCCGGGATATTTTGAATGTGAATTGCGAATGCACTTGCACTTGTATTGTTATCTGATATTAATATTATGTATTGTGTACTTAGTTTTCTATTAATTTCTTCCAGTTTTATTTTTTATTATTCAACTTTGATACACCGGGTCTTCTTTTGGGTATAAGATAAATCGATTGCTTTAAATAATTAGTGAATTTGAGAAACATCTAATTGTTTATCAGTTATTACGTTGATAATACAAATACGATGTTATAAATTATTAATTTATAAATTGTTGTTAATTTGTGTAGTTATACCTCCGACTCCGCCACCACCTGAGCCAGAGCCTGAGCCTGAAGAGGTTCCGGACGTACTTACGCATAAAGACAAAAAGAAAAAGAAAAAAGATAAAGGAAAAACCAAAGATCGAGAAAGTCCTCCCACAGGTATTATTCTTTAGCGTATTTATTTCTTCTTTATCTGTGTTTATTTCTTGTTTATCTGTCTTTATTTCTTCTTTATTATGATCCATTCAGATTTCAATTTATCATAATCAGTGATTATTGTGCTGTTTTTAATTTAAATATTTATGTATCACCCAAGTGGGTGTCATTAATAATGTTAAGACTTTAAATTTTTTAGAGACACCCAAATGAATTATATTTACCATGTTCTACTTTCCTAACAGATTTATTCCTTCACAAATGCCATTAGCTTGTTAGTGGGTAAGTAATCAGCTGAAGATCAGCCACCTTTGATTTAGCAGCCCAAGGCATTGGTAAATCTGCCACACAGCCTACATGTTGATTTATTTACCTGTCTAGTAGCTGTACGTGCAAGTTTAAACTGCAGGGACCTGCTAAGAAACCTGTCTGTTTCTGGCATTATTTCTTGTTTAGACACTTCTAGTAGGTCCTCGAAAGGGTCTTTTTATAATGACTTTGGATTGCCTCATCCTGGGAGATTTTTCCCAGGTTTTCTGAAATTCTCTTTGGAGGAACTTATTTAGTTTTGTTTTTAAGATATAATATGTGATGCCCACAATTGGGCTCTGGTGCAGAGGGAAATGTGTTGGATGTGTCTTGCAAGATGGTCTGCATGTTTTTCCCCTCAATTCCTTTATGATCCAGACCCCAATGTTTATAATAGTCCAGGGGATAGTGTGCAAAAAAAATGTCTGAGTAACATCAAGCTCGAAGTGTTGGAATAAAAAAAGTCTCCACGTAGAAAATGTTTATTAAACTCAGAGCAGCTTTCACCCACTATAGGGCCATCATCAGTGCCGAATATTGAAAAGCGTTAATTATAACATAGGAAGGTGGGAATGTAGTGAAGGTGAGTCATACCAACCCAGCCACTGGTACAAGACAGTCTTGTCTTGTCCTTTCGTAAAAGGAATCCTTAGTTTTTCCTGGTTGACACCTAGGGTTTTTAAAATTTGTATTTTTTTTCTCTTACACTATTTCTCTATGGTGTGTAGATCTTTCTGTGCAATTTCAAAGACTTCTAACAATGTTTTCACTTATTAGTACCACTACATCATCAGCAAAAGCCTGTGTGTAGAATCCTTTTTCTATTAGACAATTACGGATGATAGAGATTACACACTAGGGGTGATAGCACTCTCCCTTTGGGCACCCTCTATTAAAAACTGTTTTAAAGCTGCAGTTGTTTCTTTGTGCCTCAGCTATTCTTAGAGGCAGTATAAAATTGATCCAGTCCTTTACAACCTAATGAATTCCATGATTTTGAGCGGCTTGCCATTCACTATCAGCAGGGAAACAGTTAAAAGCTCCCTCAATGTTTAAAAACAGACCCATTGCTGAAGATTGGTTGCCTAGGGGCCCTTCTATTTTCCTGACGATGTTGTGAAGGGCTGCATCACTAGGTTTACCTGCTTGGTAGTGTACTATCGTTTACTTAGTGTGTGGGGTATAGAATCTCTATATTATATGATCTATTAGTCTTTCTAAAGACTTCAGAAGATTTGGCAAGAGTGAGATCAGGCTTCCCTTCTGGGAATAAAATCACTCAATTTTCTCCAGCTAATAGGTGTTTTTCTACTGATAATACAATTCTTTAGGATCTTTGCTAGATCCCTAAGAATCAAGTTGATGTCTTTTTGTATCATCCTGAGCCTTATCCCTCCAAGTTCTACTGACTTGATTGGAGGAAAGCTGTTGACAGCACCTAATAATGGCTTTGGCTATATTCCTGTCCTCTGCTAAGACTAAGATCATACTTGCTAGACGGGTACCGCAATTAAACACAATCGAGCCTAGCAATTAAGCCTTATTTAGCCTTTTTAATAACTCCATGGCAGACAGTTATAGCCGCTTAACTCATCATATGACTATAATGTAACCACAAATCATAGGTATAAATCAGAGCATCTGGTGCAGGGCCGATCCCACCACCTTCTACTTCCTTTGATTCATTAATGGATGAGCAGAAATGACATGTGTCTTAAGCCACATGGGCAACTTTCTATTAACTGTGTCTTTTTGTGGAATTTCTCTTAAAGACTTTGTGTATTGCCTGCTACTCTAATCTCTGCGGCATGAATTCAGCTCTCCAATTTCTTAACTAGAGCTGATGATTCGCATCTGTAAGTTATGCTGGGGACTTATACTGTTTTAAAGACAAGTTACCTTGCTTTTACTGCTTACCTCGTCCTTATTAAATTTCTATTTAGAGCGTGGAAAAGTCTATTCTTGGCTGCTGTCCTAGCTTCCTCTTCTGCAGTAAGCTTACTCGGACATTTCTTTTAATCCCCCCCCCCCCCACTAAGGGTGCAAGGTTTCACCCTTTAATTTTTATGGGTCATTCCGATATTCCACAACTGTCTAGTGTACAATAGGTTGAAAAACTACTCACTAGGTTAAGAACTTTATTATTTATTGTTATACATATATAACTACTTTTTTCGACCTCAGTCCAATACAATACAATACTGAAATGTCCTTATTATTCGTTTAAATTACCATATGAAACACATTTTTTGACCTTTGTCACGAAAACAATGAAGTGTAGATATTGTTTTTATCTCAATATAGTTTATTTAGACTATAGTTATTACACGTCATTTTCACTCTCTGATAACTTTATGCACTGTCTTTCCAATAAAAAATATGAGTTTCAAGCCGTAAGTTGTGTTTTTTTAACCTTTTACTTTCTTGAAAATGTGTTTATTTATGTATGTATGCCAATAAGAAATGAGGTGATCTACCCAGCACATTGTTTTTTTAGCTTTCTGTGCACTAGACAGTTGTGGAATATCGGAATGACCCATAAAAATTAAAGAGTGCAACCTTGTATATGCGAAAAAGCGCCCGAAAGGCCTGGGGGGGGGGGGATTAACAGAAAAGACCCGCTTCCTATCCATAGTTACTACTGCTCTTAAGTACATATAGCTAGGTACTTGCTCTAACAGTTCTGTGGCGTGTACTTGGATGTTGATGTGGCACATACACAAGTTAGTTATATTAACCATATTCCACTTGTAGTATGCTAAGCACCTTTAGAAATACACGTGTTTTTTGGCTATACCTGTATCAGCCCTTTGTGCTATTCCTTACCTCTACTATTAATTATCCTTTATCCTAATCCTTTTCTCTCTCCTTGTACAGAACCACCACCTCCTCCTCCTCCTCCTCCTCCTCATCCTCCGCCAGCACAACTTGAAGAACCTCTTTACTTTGAACCCGCATTTGAACCTGAAATCGAACCTGAACCTGAGCCAGAGCCAGAGCCAGAGCCTCAACCAGAACCACCTCCTCCGGCTAAAGGCAAAAAAGGCAAAAAGGGCAAAAAAGGACAAAAAAAGAAAAAGGAACCCACTCCTCCTGGTATAGACAACGAGCAACTTTCCTTAATAGTTAACATTAGAGAATATTTAAACTTATTTATCGCACAATATAATAGTAGTTCCGAAAGATTACCTGGGGTTTCAGAAAGTTACTTATCTAAGTACTGACCACCTCTGATGATACTTATCTATAGTGATTGGACAAGAACCATCCCAAATGAATGAACCAGTAGTTTATAAGGTAATATATGAACAGAATTGTTGTCTGTATTCCTTAAAATGGTTTAAATGGAATATCTCTGTTTTTTTGTTTGTTTTGTTTTTTTGTAAGAAAAAGGTTTTTCAGATTTATGTTTATTCAAAAGTTTACCAAATTTGTTGTGACTTTTTTTTTTTTTTTTTTTTCATTTCAACAGTTAAAAAAATCAGTCCGACTGACCGGGAAAAAACTTTCTCAAATACATAGTGATACCAATTTATTTTTACTACAATCACCAAAGTCCCGTTGTATAAATAACTAAAAGTTAAATTAATGCTCTCTATTTTATTTCAGTGATAGAAACTCTTCCCATTGAACCTCCAGAACCTTCTTTTATAATAATACAAGTCAAGGTGAGAGAACATTTTTAATATAACGCTATAATAAAAATTCCAATCATTACACGCTAATAATGAATTATTTTGATATAATTTTAAATCGACGACCCAATTTGAAATGGCATTTGTATCTTTGACAATGCTTTGGAGACAAGTGTTTCAATTTGCAAGGTGTTAATTTTAAATCCATAAATCCCTTGATATCTTTTTTCCATATATCCCCTTGATAGTTTTTTATCCATGCCAAGTGTCTGCACTGCTAAAATTCCAAAACCAGGGATTAAATTATCAGGGGTTAAATTGGAGTGAAGGGAGAAAGCTTTGAGCTAGTGGATCAGACAAGGAAATGGGTTTCTTTGAGCTTGAATACCATCTGAGATAAAGCAAAAACACTTAGCATTATTTATCTGCGGATATCAAGGGACTGCTACTACTAAATATTCTTGCCAACTTGAATTAGTTAGATGTGGCACTACTGCTTTATATTTTGATGCTATTAAAAGCTCAGATGTTTCAGGTTTTTTTTATTTTTTTTTTAATACAATCCTTGCTTGTTTTAAATACTGCTCTAATTAAAAAACTTGACATTTATTCATTTTGTGTTACATCTGAAGTGTGGGTGTGATATAGTTGTATTGTATCATTTTTTATTCCTGATTGTTTAATTTATTTTATTTTTTAGAAACCAAAATACAAAAAGAAAAAGATATATTATCTAAAATTCCATTGGAAAGTACTAATTAGTCCTGGTGAAAATGAAGGTTTCATCTATTTCTTTCGAAAGGGTTACCACGGGATTCCTTTTATGGATTATATGGCTGAGGCAAATGCGCTTATGCCCCAATTTGTACGAACCGGATTTGTAATGAAGTCTCCAATTAGATCCATGAAATTTGTATTGGATGTAAGTAAACTTTTTTCTTTTTTTTTAATTTAAATATTTTCAATAAGGTGGTTGTAGATGGAAGAGCACTAATAAAAAAAGTGCCTTTTGAAATTTTCTCTCTTGTGTACGTAATTAATTGGAGGTAGTTCAAACTATGGGATGGGGAATGTGAATATTAAAATTAAACGTCTTTATATTAAAAAAAAGTCCAATTATAAAAAAATTGTTTCACTAGTAAAATATAGACAAAGGCTAATAACACAGTACTAAAAAAAAAATTAAAAAAGCGCTGGAATAAAAATTTCATTTTCTGAAGTATTTTTGTGTGCTGAATCCGAATCTGAAATCCTAAATCTCCTATGTATAGTTTTTCTGGAAAATTGTGTTTTTCAACCCAATTTTTCCCGATTCAAGCCACAGAAATGAGCTACTTAAGGAGAGTAGCAGGCAAAACACTAAGAGATCAGATCAGAAACTCTATTATAAGACTCATTTTGGAGTTTTAACCCACCCTGCGTACAATGAAGTTCTAAAGAACAAACATTTTTTGTCTCCAGTTTAAAAATCCCAAGACAGTTATCTGTCTGTTATTCAATTTTTGCGAACCAAGATATCTTATAAACATAATAATGACACATAATTATTTTAAGCGAAAGCCTCTCTTAAAATGGGTAATGGACAAAAACACCAGTTTTAATTTACATGCGGAGATTTTGCCTTTTCATGACTTCTGTGCCATACTCTTCCCATTCTTTCTACAAACTCACTATATACTAAATGCATTTATTTTTATTGGCAAAAATCCATGCACAGTTGTCAATAAGCAGGTCTAGTGAACGCACCGTAATTTAATTCAAAATGTATATATTTCAGCAAAAATCTGAGCCACCTCAGTTCGGTCGTGTATACACACCTTTATTTAACTCTTTTAGCAAAAAGCCGGGCTGTGCTGGCAACCGGGATGATTTAGTACACATCCTTATTTAATTCAATGCATTTAATTGTATCGGCAATATCCATGTACTCCCGTCAACTAACAGGCTGGTCTAGTACCAACCCCCCTACCCCCTATTCCCTGTAGCCTATCTGAAGTATACCCACTCCTTGTTCTTTTTATTCTCTTGTATGTCGATGAAATTTGGTGTTTTCTTTAGTTTTACAGTTCTGTATTAAAAGATTTCTTAAATGAGCCAACATGGTCTAAAGAGAGTTTTATAGCTGGTTTAGCAGGTGTCCAGGGTGAAGAAACAACATCTCCTTCATTTGCTCAATATTCTGACGTTTCTTCATTCTTCTTGAAGGTAAAAATACTTTTTATTACTAAAATCCATTTGAAAAATGATTATTTAAAATTTGGATTGGTTCAAACAAATATGATCACCTTTGAATCTCTAGCCAGAGGATACACATGTATTGAATTAAATTATTCCATTAACAAATAATTGAAGATCCAAGCTACATCCTATGATAAAGTAGTTATAATGATGGTTTGAAAAGTTTCCAAGTCTTTTAAAATCCTAAAAGTGTTAATATTATTCAGGCAACTCACACTGGAGACTTTTTGCCCGCTGACAATTTCACCTTAAAGGGATTATACATATGTGAGTGCGCTCACTGGAGGCAAAGACAGGTGCAAGACAAAAGTGTCAGTAAGCCTGAGACACAGCTCGAGGCATTTCTGTCCACATAAATATCAGCAATTTCCACGAGACTGTCTTTCTACCAGTGTGCAAGGCTGTAGCAACACAAGTGTGATAAGTCAGACACAATGAAGACAATTTGCAAACAGTGCGCCTGACCTTAATGTTCCTTTAATCAGATCATGTTAAGATGGAGAGTGGATAGCATTGACTAAAAACATTCTAGGCGGTGTCACGCTTATCCAATGGTGGATAGCTACTTTATAAAATTTTAATAATTTTTATACTTTATAGCTTGTTTATAAAACTAAATTTTGTTGCTTTAGTCATTGGCTCATCGCCGAGCCATAGAGCATGAAGATGGAAATAAGAACATGCTGCATGATTACATAGAATCTTCATCGAGATATCTCATTGAAGGAACTTTCTACGATTGTTACTTCGCACCAGAAATCCGCAAGTACGAGAAAAACACTATTTTCTTTTCAGCATAATTTCTTTTTTTTTATTATATGTTTTTATTTGTATTTATTTTTTGATAAGGTACCAAGAGGCAGTATCTAAAGGACAGCAACTTACCATTGAACCTGCAGCAATGGTGCAATCTTGTCCGAAATTTCCAGAGGAGGAAATTTGCTCTTCAGATGAGGAATCTGAAACTGAAGAAGGCATTAAACTAGACATGCAAGCGCTTGCGGAGAAAAAGTCCCAAACTTCTGAATCGTCTTTAATTTCTGTTTTTACTGTCAATGAACTTGAAATCGCTAATAGAGAATTGACAAAATATGCATACCTTGTGTAAGTAGCTTATTTTAGATAACACCTTGATCAATATTTACTAGCAAAACGCAATAGAGGGCTTCATCTAGTCTAAGATCTTTCTTATCTTAACTAATATTATTTATTTGTTTCATCTTATTAATAGTAATATTAAGTATTCAAGAAGACTAAAGATTATCTTTATAAATAGACTTAAGTTTAGAATTGTTTAAAAGTGGTCCTACAGCCCATGGAAGGCTTGGGTCTCCTCCGGTGGCAAAACTGAAATTTTTTGAAATTAAGATAAATTTGTCAAGTGTCTGAAAAACTTTTTACGTTAAATGGAACAAAATCAGAATTAAATAATGTATCTTATACGCCAAAAACACACTATTATGATAATAAGAGAGTTAAAATTCTTATTAACTAATTACTATAGAAACCATCCTGTCTTGGGTTAGGCATATTAAGTATTTTTACGTATCTATATGTATTTAATCTGAAGTTTTCTGGCATAATAATTATTTAATAATCACTAATTAATATTATTTATTTATTTATTAATTTATTTTTTTTTATTATATATTTTTTTTTTGTGCTCTTTATCATTCAGTGCAAAAGAAAAAGGAGCTGAAAAATATCGATTAACAGATGTCTTGTTTTATAAATATGGAACAGATGCGCCAAAATTTATATTTGATATTAGAAGAAGTCAAGATGTCAGGAACAATCCTAACATTGGTCAAAGTGTTACTTCCTGTGAGACTCCAATCGCTGATTTTTATGTTGGAAAAATCAAAAGTGTTACTGAACATTTGAAATGGTAAAATGTTTTATTTGAGCAATTTCATTAAAATAAACATTTTAAATATCATAAAATGTTTACTGTGTGGCCTAAGATAAAATACTAGAGTGGAAACATTTGTTTCTTGGTGGATTTTTGAGAAAATGTCATTATTTATTAAAATAAACAAATAAACTCCCACTGGATCTTAAAGCACTAACAATTATTAATTAAAAGTATTAGTGCCAGGCATTAATATTTTAATGAGTTTAGAAATCATTGCCATCTATCATTATTGGTGACGGGATCGAAATTGCCAGTATTAACCTTCAGCACATTAAAAATGCTTGTATAAAATTGATGAAGTCAAAATTTGTGCAAAAGTATTAATTTAAATGATTTCTTTTTAACACTTAAGGTTTGTGATAGTTGTTTTCAGTTTATAATATTAAAATTATTAATT
Source organism: Gerris buenoi (assembly GCA_001010745.2). Taxonomy (NCBI): domain Eukaryota; kingdom Metazoa; phylum Arthropoda; class Insecta; order Hemiptera; family Gerridae; genus Gerris; species Gerris buenoi. Next base: position 186,085 of record KZ651521.1, read on the forward strand.
ACTTGTTGTGAAACAAAGAAAACGTATATTGTAGTTTTAGAAATGAAACTAAAATGTACAATCAGATCTCCATGTAACGAAATTGACTGTTCCAGAAAAAAATTGTTGTATCAAAATTTTGTTGCAGTGTCACATAGATAAACACAGTGTGTCATAGATAATGTTTAATTGATACAAATTTTTTATAGATCCTAATTCAATATATCATGTTATAAACTGAGGTTTTTAAATCAATTAAGCTCAATCTTACCCGGGGGCCCCCTGCATTAGTGGGGCCACTCTATTTCCCTTTCAGGGGCCCTTAGATCCCCCCCCGCGCTGCGGGGCCCTTATCGCCGCCACTGCTTGAGAGGTTTATGGTTTGAGGGTGGTCTATTTACCTGATAACTGAAACTACAATATAAATATTTTACAGGGCTTTTAAGAACAGGAAGGCAGACATTTACATAGTTATTCCAGAAGATCAACCGCTGTTTTATAATTTGGAAGAATTGAAGAAAGAGTGTCAATTTACCCATGTACGGAAGCAGGTTGAAGTTATGGCTAATACATGGTGTCGATACTTGGCCGAGATTTGTCAAACTATAAAAGCTGATGTAAGTTATCTTAAGTATTTTTTTCTTAAAATTAAGCATAAATGATCCTTTAAGTCATTAAAATCTTTGTACATGGTATTTCAAATTTTTCCCGAGTTTTTAAAAGGTAGTGCACCCAAATTTAGAGGTAAAAATAATTTTTCCATTTCGCTTCAGAGTATGATTTTTCTGAGCCTGTATCCTAGATTTCATCAAAATATACCCTGTAATTTAGGCCCCACACATCAACATAGACTAGAATAACTAGAACTAGAAATGACAGATGACAGAAAGACATTATTCAAAACCCCTTTTTGAGCTCATGGGACCTCAAAATGTTTATATCCATCAAAATCTTAAAGTCTAATTTTTTACGCCATAATTTTTGTTTTTTCTTGTCATTTAGGATGGATATATGTCATTGAACCAATACGAGTATGGTGGTTTTTTGTTTTTAATGTATATTGTTCACAGATCTACTAATATTTTAGTTTTTAATTTTTCTGTTCAGGAGTTTGTTGTTTAGAGTCATTCAGAGTTTTTACTTAAGATTCTCGATTTAAAATTTATATTTCATAATTTGAGAGTAATTAATTCTTAATATTAATATTCATTTTATATGTTAGTAAACTTTTCTTTTGATGTTCTTATTACAAATATTATGTTACTTTCTAAGAACATGTCGGCTCATACACGCACTAAATTTAAAATAAAACCATTTGACTCCTTTGTAAAAAAAATGTTATATTTTATGCAAATGAATAGATTATTATTATTAATATTTATAGGTAGTGAAGGGCAACACTCCTTTGGATGAGTACAATCACTGGAGAAGAAGGCAAGTGCAGTTTGGTAAAGTTGCCTCTCAAGTTGCCAGTCCAGTTCTCTACAACGTAACGGTTGCTCTGGAGCCATATTTTGAAAAATTGTGTGTAACTCTAGACAAGTATAGAGTGGAACTTTCAGATTATTACTATCATGCAAGAACAAATTTTCTTCTCCTTAGTAGCATCTTTGATCAAATATGGGTAAACTTATTTATTTATTATTGATTTTATTAGTTTAATTGACATAGGAGTGTTACAAATTACTCACAAAAGTCTCTGGATCAGCTTCTTCTGGATTTGGATTCTTCAAAAAATTCTCCAGGCAGCCGTATAGGTTTTCCATAAACCATTTGAGCTATTTATTGATGCACTTGCATCTTCTCTTAAGGCTGAACGCATTCCCATCAAAACTGTTGGTAGGGTGTCCATCCATTTGATTTGATTGTGTGCCTTTAGAGCTGTTTTTAAAGTTCTGTGTAATCTTTCCACCTTTCCGTTACACTGCGGATGGTACGGTGTAGAATGATAGTTTAGCACCACATAATTCTTTATAAGTGAAAATCATGTTAAGATGTCAGTGGCAAAGCTATTTATTTGGGGAGTTACCCATTTTTTTTATTGTTAATGCATGATGTGGCAGCCCTAGGGCTCTGATTCTACCTCTATTAGAAGGTATATTTTTTAAATGTTGATACTTAAAGTGGAAGCCCAGGGCCCTGGATCTACCTTCAACAGAAGGGTTACTTTTTTAGAGGGTTCAATGATGTATTTTTGTGGTGATGATGTGTTTTTGTCATAACTTAGTAGGACATTTACTTAAAAACCTTATTTATTTCCAGACAATTACTTATTCGGATTCCTTAGAGGATGTTTGCACAGCTCTGCCTCAAGTTATGTTCATGGTTAGAGCCATGTGGTCTGTGTCGAGATACTACGGAGATAGCGAGAACATGCTGGATTTCTTGAAGAAAATTATAAACATCTTATATCTGAGAGTTACTACTAAACTTGATCCTCAGAATTACTCCAAGTAACTCATTTAATTTATTTTAAAACAATATAATTTCTGATTTCTTTTATCATGGTCGCACCTTCAACCTTTGGCTGAAAGGTAGAAGCACCAAAAAATCTTAGGCCATTGGCACCTATTTGGGCTCTTAAATTAAAGTAATTCATGTTCATTATAATTTATTTTTACAATCTGTCATCTTGAATGGCAATTTATCCACAACAAAATTGCAACATTTTTCCTGTAACCATTCAAACTAGAATCTAGAAAAATATGGAATTTAACATGACAAAAACAACTTAAGTATAATGGTTTTCAAATACGCCTATTCTGTTTCAATACGCCAGCTGTATACTTGTATAAACCCTCACTAAATAATAATCACTTCTTTGAAATTCTAAAATAAAATTCTACATACAGAGTATAATATAATTTATAAATTAATATTGATGTCTGCCAATAGGGATTTTTTAAGGGGGGAAATAGGGGCAATGGCAAAGTAAAAAAAGTAGGTAATTAAGACCAGACTATTCTACTTAGGTTAGAAAGTTAATACTAATTTTATTATTATTATTTTTTATTCTTTCATTAGAAATTTTCTTATTATTTAATTATAAATTTTCTAATAATGTTGATAATCTTATGATGTTTTATTATAATAGGATATCTTATGAGAAACTGCTCTATGAAGCTACATGGTCTAAGAAACTTATGTTACTTTGGAAACAACTCTACTATGATACTAGAAAAGAGATTGAAGGTTTCGTTGAAGAACTTCGTTGGGAATTCAATAAGACTGAGCTCTTCTCCAAAACAGATCATTTGGCCAAATTTGCAACTGACCTAGAAGAAATGTTGAAAGTATGTTAAAAGACAAGTTTTTTTTATTATTATTTCAATTTGAAATTAATAAAAATTTGCTCGAAAATCAGTTTGAAGTATTTTATCATAGCTGTATCTTAGAGTCTGCCTGAATAATTAAATATCAATATAATAATAACTAAAGATCGACCAAGAAGTCATGGAAATCTGAGGAGTGCGCTAGTTTCGTCATGTACAGTCAGTTTTTAATAAAATNAACACGTTACTCCCCAAGGCAGACTGTAATCTTTGTTGATTCCCAAGCGGCCATAATATCAGTAACCAGCACCCTTGAAACTGAATCCGATCTGGTCATCAAATGTCGCTCTCTTACCAGTAAGCTTATTATTGAGGGTTTTAAACTAGTATTTCAATGGGTCCCCAGCCACTGCGGCATTTATGGAAACGAAGTGGCTGATGACCTGGCCAAAGAAGCATCTCACTTGCCCCAACACAAGGTCAAACTCACTATGAATATGGCAAAAAAGATAATAAAACAAAAAATCCAAAACCAGCAGGACCAGATCTACAAAAATAACTTAAAAAACAAAAGGTATGAATGCTTAACCACTCCAAATGGAAGAATCCCATCAGATCTTCCACGGAAAATAGGAGTTGCCTGCTTCAGAGTCAAAACTGGTCATGACTATCTCCAGAACCATTTAAACAAAATTGGAATAGCTGATGATCCACGGTGTCCTCTCTGCAACGACAGAACATCAATAATGACGTTCGAGCATCTGCTGGAATGCGTCTCTCTCAGCGATGCTCGAGATAATCTAAAAATTCGACAAGGAGAAATAGATATCTCTGAAAAACACGTATCCTTCTTGTATTGGACTGCTAGAGCTAAAATGGCTGAATTGCCTCAAGCTGGCGTAGGATTAAAAAAAAAAAAAATTATTTTATAGATTTTTTGCTTTTCATTACTAGATTAAATGCTTTGCTGGTTCAATTTTGGCTCAAAGTTATTATTCCTTCAGTTAAGTTATATATATTTTGCCAAAATATCCACTCATATCATATTCTATGATTTTTTTTCTAATAATTTCTTTGATGAAATTTCAGGTGATTCAGAATTTTCTCTCTGTTTTTGGCGAAGAACTTCAGGTTATTTTGGAAGAACCGTCCAAGGTAGAATTGCTCAGATATAGAGTTATTGAACTCCTCTTGCATGTTGTAACTGCTGAATATAACGTCTTCGATCATGAAAATGCTGATGAATGGGAGAACACCGTTCAACTCTTCAAGAACGATTTTGTTCTTCTAGAAGCTGAGTCCATTCAAGTTCTCAAAAAGTGTTTCTCAAATCTGAGGTACATATTGTTAGAATGAAATTCAATGATCACTGATTAATGTGATCACTTTGGAGCACAGACAGAGTGATAACATTAACCAGCTGATAATAATAAGCAAAAGGTACCATAGGAGGAAGTAAAACTCAAAACAAATTTATAAAGGGAACTGTGTTTATTGCGTACACTGAATGATGTGATGACACATTAGAAAATAAAAGTAAATACAATTGCAATGTAAAGAATGTTTACCGAAACATCAGTGCTACAGGTCCAGTTGTTTTCCAAAAAAATATTTAAACAAAATACACTGAAGGGAACGAAGTTCCTTACGCTTTTCTTTAAATATAAATTATAAAATCACACTGCTAAGTATACGATGCTAACTAAAAACACACATGGCTTATACATGGCGGAGTTAGAAAAGAGACAAAATTAAAAGTAACTAATTATTTTTACTTAGAAGAATCAAGGCAAAATTAAAAGAAAAGTATGTTTTTATCATTGAATCGAGTGTCTTGCAATAAATATGTATTGAATATTGAGAAAAAAAATTTAATCATGATCATTTTATAGTTAAGAGAGTGGTTGTATAGGGAACAGTCCTGTTTCCTCAGTTTAAAATATATCACTTCACTTCGCAAAAACTTATGCTTGTATCAGGTTAAAATTTTACATGCCTGTTTCAATTGTACTTTAGACTGTGTGCATGAATTTTTATTAAAATCGTTACGTTAGAACGTAAGATAATAAAATTTTCTCTATTTTAAAGGTTTAGGTCTAATTTAATAAATTTAGTGATTTTTATCACTTCATAGCAGTGTCGGTGTTGGTTTTACTAAAAACATTTATTTAAAAAAAGGTATTTGTCTCATTGAATAGATGAAGTTAGAATTTTTTCCCGACCTAAATTTCCAATTTTAAATTTTAAGGTTTACGTCTATACGAGCGTTACGTGTTCAGGCAGATAACACACTTGGGCAGACAACTCGCTTGGGCAAATTACGTTGTCCAACGTATATGTCCTGGAAAATGGTAAAATGAACATGTGTACCAAATTTTAACTAAATCAGTCATCTTTTATTCAGGTTATCATCATTGATAGATTTCGTGAAGGTTTTTTTTTGCATTCACTTCCGGGCTCCAGACGCTGTTATCAATGTGTGTGTTAATCAGATGTTTTAAGCTGTAGATAATTCAACAAAAATCATTATTGTAACCAGCTTTGTGTTCTTTCAGGTCTTCAGTTGCAGCTGCCGATTTCCTTTTGAATTATATTACTCATGATACAATTCCATCTATCCAAATTGAATTGAGATCGAAGTTTGAAGAAGTAATGGATCAATTCTCTAAAGAAGTTTTAATGACAGAGAAATTATTTGATGTAAGTTTAGTATTCGTTTAAAAAAATAATGTTTCATTGATGGCCATCAATTAATGTTTTATTGATCTATTTTTACAAGCATTAATTCTTATGAATGAAATTAGTAATAAGCAATTAAGCTTTGACCATTATTTTATCATTAAGAATTTACTTGTATAAAAAGAAAATAACTAAAGAATTATTGATTAATTAAATAAAAATGAAGGATATCGAGACTCAGTCAACATTATGGATTTACTGATGTTTCAAAAAAAGGTAAATCCACAATTTATTTTATTTTTATTTTTTTTATTGATCCTTGCTATCCTTAACTTTTTTTTATAAAGAAAATTTTTATCTTGCAGCATCAGATGATAAACATTAATTTCCTGCACCATTTATTCTTTAATTTTGAATTTGAAAACTTATAAAAGATTTGGATTTTATTAAGAATAATTAATAGTTTAAGATCTTGAGGTGTTTAGAGCCAGACTGGGTTTCAAGATCCTGATTAAATGATATTTCAATCAAATTTATTGAAAAGAAAAAATGTTGAAAGAAATATTTGATTCTTTCAAAACTGTCATAATGATTTGCATTGAACCCTTTAAGGCGCTACCGCCCTTTGAGGTTAGGAAAAACAGTAAAATTAAAATTATACTGGTTCTAAGCAAGATATCAAAAATCTAATCACAGGCTTCATTCCTAATTTTAATTCTGCACAATTTGAGCCCTATTTCAACTTCCTATGATAAATAGTACAGGCGCCATTTTAGTACAATAAGTTTTATTGTTGTATTGAAATGGCGCCTGTACTATTTATCATAGGAAGTTGAAATAGGGCTCAAATTGTGCAGAATTAAAATTAGGAATGAAGCCTGTGATTAGATTTTTGATATCTTGCTTAGAACCAGTAATATTTTAATTTTACTGTTTTTCCTAACCTCAAAGGGCGGTAGAGCCTTAAGGAACTCCCAGAATGGTTGATTATTTGTTCACTGATTTAGTTAACTCTAAGCACCTGATGATAAATAGGTTTTCACTATGTTTGTGTACAAAGTTCTTGCAACTTAATTACTGATTTACAAAAATATTATGTTCATATTATTTTTATAGGAGCAATGTGAGAATCCACCTAAGATTAAATTCAAACCATTCCACGCTGGAAAGATATTATGGTCTCAGGTGCTTTACGGAAGACTTCGTATGGTCTATCATCATTTGAAGAAAATCCCTGAAGTCAAAGAAACTCATGCAAGAGTCGATGTATGTAAAATATGTTTTCACACTAAAGATTAAGTTGCAATTAGACTTAATTCGTATTTTATAAAAGAACTAATATCTTTCTTTTGAAATTAGTTACCTATTTTTGTCTTTGCATTACTCTCTATTCTATTTCAGGCGTACCACAAATTTAGAATGCTGGGAAGAAAAATGATGGCTTACGAAGATGAAGTCTATTCAGATTGGGTGTCTAAAAATTGTCAAATGGTCAGTGAAAGAATATCGAAGCCTGTGTTTACTCTTGAAAGTGTGGACCGTTCAGGTGAATTCTTACTTTATATTTAACCGTTTTTTTAAAAAAACTAGCATCATCTTTAAGACGCTGAATTTAAAAGAAAAAAATAATTCCTTCCTCTTGACGAGCAAATAATATATCAACTTCATGTTTTTTTTTGTATGAGGGTGGGGGAGAAAAAAGTAATTAAAATTGTTAATCCATTTACAGTGTTTGAAAATGAATACCCTGATGAAGACATTCATTTTATCGCGAAAGCCGGCCCCAATCAAAAAGAGAAAGTGGTAGAGGACGAAGGAAAAAATAAGAAACTGACTGAGCTCATAGAAAATTACGGTATCAAATACAATCCGTTAAAATCTGAAATGACCTTTGACATCGATAGCTGCATGATTTGTCTTCATTCGGAAAATTACAAAAGACTCTGTGCTCTAGTGAAATCAAGGAAAACCCTTATAAATCGTAATTTAAGTCGACTGGTAAGGATGAGCACAGCTGCCGAACAGAACAAGCTACTGAAAGCCTGGCAGAGGACATCTGTAGAACCTCGAGATCTGCACAGCCATACAAGTAGTGTAGCCAAAAGCAGAGAGAGCCACAGAGACGATGTCATATTAGACCCTCTTCAGGATCTCAGCATCATTGTTGAAAGTATACCCAAGCATTTTCTCGATGAAAACTTTTCCTTGCAAAAGTTAGCAGATTTAGTCGATGAAATAGATGATACACGGTCTGAGGACCTTGACTACCTGGTTGAAACTGCGTTTAAGGGTCAGATAGAAGGACTGGACCGACGAAGATTTTTAAACAAACTGAAAAAGGAGGGAATAGGAGATGAGTTCGATCAAGACGGCAATCTGATCGACGACGTTAAAAAATTAATTAAAGAAAGAAAGTTTAAAACGATGAAAAATTCATCTGCTAACTTGGTAGGCCCGGAAATATCCGATTGGAAAAGTGAAAGAGAAGATGCAAACAAGTATATTTACGATAACACTAGATATGCCGACGACAATATGCCTAAAGAAGTGGAATTCATCAAACAATATCACATAGATTCACTTATCTGTAAAGCTCTGGAAAATAAGCTCGGAAAAAAAGTCCTGTGGAAAAACATTTTGGACGGACCCGATAACGAATGTTACCTCGATTATGAAAAATCGATTCTTTCGTTGTTTCCCTACACTCTTCCTCAATGCATATTGAAACCTCGAAGCGACCAAGTAATTCCGTTTTGGATGAGGTCGAGGTACGAACCTACTAACTTTATCGGAGTCGGTGAGAAACCCGAGGAATTAAAAGACACTCAAACCCCTTATGCGGTTATGGAGAGAGAGGAGGAAGGCGACGAATTTTTACTCGACCTTACACAACAAAAAAAGAAAAAAAAAGTTTTCGATCAGGACGGATATCAATCTCCTACTCTCGGTTTCGACGTAGAATTATTAGAAAAACTGGAGCAGATCGCTAAAAACAAAGATAAATATTCCCCTGATAAAAGTAAGACTGACCTTGCGGTGAAGGATCTGTTCGAATTTCTTAGGCCGGAGACCGTGTCCTCCACCGAAGTCGTATTTAAATCTGAAATCGATTGTGAAGAAGGCTCCAAACTACCAGACTGCCCTAACAAAAAGACCATAGAAGAAGAAGAGTTGGAAGAAATATTCGACAGTTTATTCAATCAAAATTTAGTTTCCAGTTTGAGGTTTAGAAATCAACTGATGAAGAACGAAAACAAGACCGAAACTAAATTGATGGAGACAAAAAAAGACGTGGTAATCGATTACGACGACGAATCTCTTAGCGATTACTCTCAGGATTTGGAGAAAATCTTCTCCGACGACGAAGATAACGACAAGGGTTTACCTCCTGAAAAAGAGTTTCTGTTTAAGGATGTTTCAAATATAATGAAAGACATCGCTCTGACTGAGAACAAGGATAAACAAAAAGATGTAAAAAGTTGGTTGGAACAAGTCGACGAGAATCTTATTGAAGATTTAATAGAGATAATCGAGAATGAAAAATACGTTGAAGTTAAGAAAAAGAACGTTGACATAGCTGCCCGGTGGGACGAGAAATGTATAAACCTCGACTGCTGTGAAGACTCCCCCCAAGAAAATGCACAATGCTTGTCAGACGAACCGGACATCATGACTCAGTGGGACTTGTTTTCTCTCACGGACAGAGAGAAATATGTTTTGAAAATAATGGGTTTAAACGTTCCAAGTCTAGAAATGCCTCAAACAAAAGCAGCTGAACCGAGTACTGTTAGGAAAACTGTAGAACCTGTCCATACTGCAACGATTGAAAAACATAAAGACGATAAGTGCTACGAACCTTCGGAATTATCCGATGTCGTCCTTAAGGGCGAATCTATGAGTGAGATCGCCTTGGAAGACATTTACTCGAAGATAATGAATAAGATGAACGAATTAGACGAATTGGATGAGAACAGGTCCCAGATACTGCAAGAGATGTCGGATAAAGCAGAAAGTGAAAAACCTGTCCCTCAAGTAGAGGACGTACCGAAAAAAGAATCGGAACCCAAAAAACAGTCTTCCTTAATTTCAACTGACAGCCTTTCAAGCACTATGTCGAAGGATATCAGTGAAATAATATTACAACAAACTACCAGTAAATTCCAAGAGTTAATGGAAGAGTTTCCTACGTTTGACGCACATAACTTGCTACCTCCGCCTCCTGAAGAGTTTAAAAGTCAAGACCTTCTGGGTGAACCCGAGGAACATGATGCATCGTTCGACGCTATATCTATTGATGACGAATATTTGGATGTGTCAGGAGAGTCGGAGACCTCGGTAGATTTTAGGCATGCCGAAGATCCGAGCACAGAAATTAAAGAAAAGGGGGCTACTGCTAAGAAGAAACATAAAAGCGGTATGACTTTCCAATCATGTGTCATTAGATTTAAAGTTAGAAACTAAATGGAAATTTAACTAATATTTTATTCAATTTTTTTATTCTTTCCTTTTACGTCATGATCAAGACATTAGGTTATTATAGGACAAGGGTTGGCCACTTTACACATCAAAACAGTGTGTGTATCATCACTATCAGTGTTAAGCTGGCCACATTGAGGAATACCTGACAGGCTGCATGTCGTATGACATAACTGTACAGTTATGATAGCTCTCACTCTCTGGTTCACCTATACAGGTTTACCTCAACCTGTATAGCCTGCTGGTTTTAGATAAGTTAGGAGTGTGCTAACCTTTTGACTAAGCTGACCCTTTTGTAAGTGTATTTGTAGATGTCAAACAATAAGTTTTATAAATTTATATCGAAAATTTATTTACTTTCAATCTTCACTACAAAAACTGAAAAAAACTTTGTTCCTTTTAAGCACAATTTTATAACATTAAAAGGTTATATTAAACTATAAGAATAAATTTGGATTATATTATTAAGTCACTCTGCACTTTTCACTGTGATCTTAATTGAAATTTCCTGTAAAATTTTGGTTAAAACAACGAACACTTTCTCTACTAATTAGAGGACTAGTGGCCTAAGATTTATCGAATTTTCAATTTTTACTACAGTCTTCACACAACTAGACTTAGTGCGTTGACAACGCGGGAAATTGAGAGTCACACAGATTGGCCAACCTCTCTGGGGAAAAAAATAAAGCCACTAGGTCTGTGGATAGGGGTGGGGCAGCGTTTATCCAAATGGCCTCTCCCCTCCACTAGAGACATTTATCTTTGCCTATTTGGCCCGACCTTTTGTCCAGGAAAATCTCTAGCTCTCATTGGCTTGTCACCCCATTTGCTAGCTTTTCCCGCGCTGTCAACGCACTAAGTCTAGTTGTGTGAAGACTGTAGGTGTTTGATTTGTTTAAATTATGATTTAAAAGAGATAAATATAATACTAATATAGGTATATTGTTTCTTATTAGTTGAAATCGAAGAGGATGAAATCGGAGCTGATGTGCCAGTTACTGACATGCTTATTGAATACGGCTACGAGCTAAGACTTAATTTCGACCCACGACTTCAAGATTTGATCAACGAATCAGCTCTTATCAATCAACTAGGATATACATTGCCTGATGATATTGTTCAACTTCATCTCCTTAAAGAAGTGATACAATCGAATTTAGCATTGCTCCAGAAAACGTATTCATCTTACCAGACGACTATTTCAAAAATGGATAAAGCCGATGTATGTAAATTATAGCTTATCGTAAATTATTAGATCACTGATAAATTATTATAATTCACTTTTTAGCGAGAGGATTTTCACTTTTTAGAACAGGAGAGATATTGTATTATTGTTGAAAAATGAGCCGTATTTTCTTCAAAATATACAAAAATACATGTGGTGTCAAAATTAAAATTAAAAGAAAATCATTATTTGTATAATTAAAGCAAGCGTCTTACTATAAATATATATTTAATATAAGAAAAAAGTTGATCATGATGAGTTTATAGTGAAAGATTATGTTTGTTAAAGGAGTTCGGATTGAAATAGGACTGTATTCTACCTACCCGGCCAATTAATTTAAAATATTATAAAATATATCTCTTCCCTACTCTACAGCTTCTGCTTGTATCAGGGTGAAATTTTACATGATGATATTTTATTTATTTAAAGTGTCATTTTTGACTTATATAACAAAAATAATCAAAACAACTCAAGTAACAGGCTTCCTTAATAACACTTTTTCCTGTCTTTTGAAGCTTACGTTTACGTGAGCATTGCACGTGAACGCTTGGGCGGATAACGTTTTCCGATGATCTCAGCCTGGGCACTGGTAAAATGAACATGTGTACCAAATTTCATCTATCTCGGTGATCTTTTACTCAAGTTATCGTCATCTGTAGATTTCGTCACGGTGATTTGGGTAGTTTTTTTCGGATTCACTCCTGGGCTCCAGAACGTGCCATAAGGAACTTTGTTCCAAAAAAAAAAAAAAAAAAAATTATTGAATATCACTTTATTTACTAAAAGAGAAGTTACAATACTTTACCGCAATGATTTGCCAGTGTAATGAAGTACTTACCACAAAAAGTCAATTTTTAAATTATAAGTATTGTGGTGGCGGGAAAATTTAATTTTGAGATTTTGATGCAAACACATTTTTGAGGTCTTCTGATTCCAAAAAAGCGGTTTTTAAAAAATGTTTGTGCATACGGCTGGAGCCTAAACTACTTGGCTGATTTTGACAAAATGTGGCATATATGTTCAGAAAAATCATACCCCAAGGTGAAATTGAGAAATTAATTTTAACTCCTTTTTTTAATTGCTTTTTATAATTTTATAATTGTTTTTTTTTTAATTTTTTTTTTTTTACACCAGCAACTTCGGCCATACATCTCCTGGCAGCCCAATATAAGCACTTTTTTTATTATGGGATTTATTAACAACACAAACATGATTTAAATGTTAACAGTAAATATCAAAGCAAGATGCTTCATCAAGCCTGCATGTGCCAGCAGTGTGGCTGGATGAGGAATATGATTTAATTCATTTCAGTAGGATTTTACACCTTTGCAACATCAGGATTTATGTCCTGTAAAATATCTATTCTTGATAAACTCTCTCCAATTAACAAAAAGACACTGACTTTTAAAAATATATAGGTGTTACTTCATTTAAAAGAAAATACTCTTGTATAAGGTTCAAAAACACCTAAAAAAGTGAACAAAAATTTAGCTGTAAACACATACATGTGTTTGTTCAAAAGGGGACCCAGTCAGTAGCGGCAGGAAGGTTTTGGGGGCCCCCCTGCAAACCTTTAGTGGGGGCCGCCCTGCAAACCTTTAGTGGGGGCCCCTCTATTTCCCTTCCTGGGGCTCCAGAATCCTTTATTATAGTAAGACTGACTATTAGACAGTAAAGATCTTAGAATTTATTTTTTTTATTCAAAAAATAAAAATATGATTATGACATCAATGTTGCAGGCACTTCTGATGAAATTGCAGATTACACAGATTGAAGAAGTGGCCAGACTTGGATTAAAATCAATCAAATGGCCATCTTTATCTGTGACCAAATTTTCAAATGTGATGCAGAATAAAATTAGACACACCGTTGCAATCTACGATCAGATTCAAGACGTGTGCAGAAATATTGAAATGGATCTGTATAAAATTAAAAACTTAAATATGTTTAGTATAAAAGTAACGAAAAATCGTCTGTTCCGACTTCCCGCATGGGTAAGATTAATATAATGAAGTAGATAACTTTTCAAATATATTTCAGTATTATTTTAGATAATTTCTAGGATTTTTTTATGTATTTGATAAAATAAATCAAAAGTTTATTGTAGATATGCCGATGCTGTACAAAATAAAATACATGTATAATTTAAAAACTAAACCTAAGAAAATTTATAAGCATTGACATGTCACTCCATAATATATAGGGTTAGCATGTCACTCCTTATTTATTTCTTTTCAGGACTTTTACAAACGAGTTATAACAAAAAGAAATGATTCAATGGGCGTACTACTGTCTACATTGACTCACATCAGAGATATGATGAAGAAAACTGAACATTCAGCTCTTGGAACATCAACCACTCATTCGCCTTATATGGAAGAATTTTATAAGAAATATGAACTGAAACTATTCAATGCTTTAGCAAGGTAATAAAAACAATCAAATTCTTAATTTCTACTTAACTCTTTAGTAAGTATATTTATTTAATCTCTTTAACTAATATCCATACTTTTTCCATATTAATAATAATCTTGAATTAATTATTCCTTCTCTTTTTTAATGTCCCCTTTATATTTTATATAATTTCTTAAGGTGTCTTCAAGGGTAATAAAACGATGGTTAAATTCTTTAAATGAGGTGATATTTCATCCCTTGTTAGGGATATTCTCAAATCTTCTTGAGTTCCCTGTTCCTCTCATAATAAAACATTAAAAAAAAATTAATTAAAAATTACTTCTTTACTCTAGCAACTGTTTCTAGAGTCAGTTGCTAGAGCTCGAGGACTCAGCTTCAGTTCAGGCTGTTCCCAGGTTGACCTTACTATTTTGACATCTTTAATTTATAGTAAAGAAGTAACTTTTAATTAATTTTAATACTTTTTAATATGAGAGGAACTGCAGGCAACTCAAGAAGGTTTGAGAATATCCCAAACAAGGGATGAAATATCAACTTTTTTATAAAGAATTTAAACATTGTTTTATTACCCCTGAAGACACCTTTAGGAATTATATAAATCATAATACTAATCTTTAAAATTATTATTAAAAAAGATATAAAAATGCATCCTTCATCCGTTTATTGAACTCATTCCCTTGGGTTTACACCTCAATGCTCCAACCACTGACTCTACAACACAGACACAAGTTTTATTTAACTGATTATATATGTATAATCCCAAATATTAGCTAATTTATTTCTTAAATGCCTAAAGAGCTGAGTTGAGCATTTTCTTTTTTTTTTAAAAGCACACTATGTGTGTTAATATTTCTTAATAAAAGAACAAACTACGCCTAGAAATTTTAAATTGGTAGTTCTTTAATCCTTTCACTGCTGATGCCAGTTATAGCCAGCATGAGATTTTATATTATTTTAAATGGAATTATTGTTTAGAATCAAAATAATAGAATCCTTGAAAAACTGCGTAGCTTTTCAGTTCAATCCCCTTTGCAACTGTTTTTAAACTCCTACATAGGGACTTAGGTTTTTTGCTTATAATACCAATCCACCATTTATTTTAGTTTCTCCATTTACCATTTACTTTTTAATGAGCTTAAAAGTTGGTTTTGCGACCATTATGAAACGTATTATGGATTTATTTTATTTTATAAAGATATTAACTTAAAAATGGCTTTGCATATTTTTTCTATTGAATAAACTGTAAAAATATCTATTTAACTCTTTATTAATTATTGTTTTTTTAATGCGTGGGTTTAGCTATCCACTAGGATTCTCTAATATTCAGTGAAAATGATATGTAAAATCTTTCAAACTTTGTTCATGTTTTAATTTTTTAGTTTACATTTTGTTTTCTAGTATGATTAGAAATAATCTGAAGAGGTATCTTGAGTATTTAAAAGGTTTAAAAGGAGGAGTTTGTATTATAACACCAGTTAGAGAGCAGTCTGATTTCAAAACAATACCTGATACTAATATGTTATACAGCATCCTAGCTGGAACTATCGATGACTTCTTGGACAGGTAATTCATCTTTTGTTTATTTTCCCCTTTTTATTGATCTTAATCGAGAGCAGAACAGGGATTTCCTATATTAGAAATGGTTTTCAGTAAAGGCCCCTTCACACTCAGGTGAAGTTGCACTAAGTCGAGAATGTGGAGAGGTTACTTTTGGTTCCTTTGTTATTCGTCAACTTGCCTTACCTGACCCGTCTTTGTCCCCGATTCAACAGGATACTTGCGTGGATACGAGTGCTTCGTCCTGAGTATAAGCGTCAAAGATACTCAGCGAGAGTGTGGAGGGGCCTTAAGAGATTTGAGCTAAGATGAGCGTTATACAGAAAACATATATGTAAACACCCTTTATCTGTAGCCAATGCTATTTGCTGGTGATGTGATGGTTCAAAATCCAGGGAGGTGAAAACATGCCAGCTACTTGCACGTGAATTTGTTAAATGGCATGCCTGTAGGTGGCAAGCAAGCAGATAAAAACTTAATAAAAATCCATGGGAATGCCAAGCCAATTTGACATGCAAGCTACTTCCCCAATTTGACGGCATGTGTATCTCCTGCCTTTAATTTACAGCGTTGGTTTTTGACTTGGATGTGGCTCTCATTTTTATTTGTCATGGCCCAAAATTCACAAACTTATGTCATTGTTGAAACATATACAGTCTTAAAGATTGTAACTTCTAAGTCTTCATACTGGCTTCTGTTTTGTTAACAAAGACTTTATTGATATCATGAAAGAATCTTCCCTTGACTGCTATGCCCTGGTTTTCAGTTCTTTATTTAGCTTTCTATTACAACTAACCACTACACCAAGCTATTCATTCCATCATGTTGCTCTCTGGCCATTTATTGTCATTGATTTTGCAGCTCCAGTGTATAATGTTTGGTAGTATTGTAGCCGCTCTGATCAGAACCACATCATCAGAAATTGCCATTTGGAAAATGGTATCAGCGAGTTTCCTAGATTGATTTTGTTACACCATCCTTGACATTATAAAGAGAGGCGGGCAGAAATACAATTGAAATAAAATAAGATAATAAATAATAAAAATAAGTAGAACCTAAACCGCTGGAGGGATAGGGATAGGGCTGGGTTTGGGAAACCTCAATAAAACTGTGTATGTTTCCTTTTATTAGATTTATTTGTGGATACCATCGTGGTTTTATTTCTGATGTGCTCATACTTCTCCTCCTTGAATAATTATTGCAAGATTTAAAGATAAAGAATTTATCATTTCAATGCTTAGGCCATGTGTGATTGGAAAAAGAGGTGTTGTTCAGTAACCAAATAATGTCTTCACTCTTAGTGATTGTATTGAAGGCTGCATTAGAACAGCCAAAACCAGTCAATTGTTTGAATACAATCATTCTGTGTGAAGACGTTGTTTGGTTATTGAACTATACATCTTTTATGTTGGCTAAGGGAACCTGAGAATCATCAGGGATCTTTTAAAAAAGACATTCTACAGAATTGATTCTAATAATTATTTTATTTTCTAGGTTTAAGATGATTCCTAGGTGGTATAGATCAAGCTGTACTAATGTAGCAGCTAAAACTAAATACTTGGGAGACGATGCAGATGATAAGAAATATTCTTACAGCTTCTACGAGGAGCTTATCCGAATAAAACCAGTTGTAACTTACGTTACAGATATTAGGAAACAAGTCATCATAATCACAGAAGAAGTAACGAATTATCTTGAAAGGTAATCAATCATTTTTATTTTATATTTTTTAATCATAATATTTAATGATAAAATCAATTTTGATTTTTCGTAGAGTAATTTCTTTTTCATAGTTCAATTTTGATGCATAAATAGATTAGAAAGGAGACCAATTAAAGTTTATCACCATATAGTTTAGTTGTTCAAATATATTTTTTGAATGTTAAGGCAGAGACACACTTGAGCATTTGCCCCGAATGAGCATGCGTTTCCCTTCGGCTCGCCCAGTCCATTTCTAAGCAATTTGGGGCGAACGCAAGCTTGTTCGGGGGCGAATGTGTTGTGTTTTAAATAATTTTGATTGATAGATGTCAATTTATATTAATTGACAAGATTATATTTATATGAAAATATATCATTCTGCATTAAACCATAGAAGAGTTTATTCTTACTTATCACAGGGGTTATGGGCTATTAAAAAGTGGTAAGAAGAATAAAATAGAAGGTAAATAATTTAAATAATAACTTAAACTAATAATGAATGAATTAATTCAACACGCCGAAAAACTAAATGGGATAAATTATATCAATTGGAAATACAGATTGACAGCTCTATTAGAAGCAAANGCCAAATAGCCGATTTCTTAACAAAACAGCTATCTAGTCCAAAATTAAAAACATGTCTTGCACAAACAAACATATTTTGACAAGCATACATATTTAAATATCTAAATTTCTTTAAACAACAAAAATATTATTTATTTTATATAACGTATATACACATAACTTTTGAAACATGTTATTTATATCATAATAGGATATCTGATATCAAAATTATTAGGGGGGAATATGTTGTGTTTTAAATAATTTTGATTGATAGATGTCAATTTATATTAATTGACAAGATTATATTTATATGAAAATATATCATTCTGCATTAAACCATAGAAGAGTTTATTCTTACTTATCACAGAATGCATGCTCATTCGGGGGCAAATGCATGCTTATTTGGGGGCGAATGCATGCTCATTCGGGGCGAATGCTCAAGGTTGTCACCACCTTAAGTTGTCACTTAGCAAGTAAAAAACTACCATTAACTTGATTTTTGGTCTCTTATCTAGTTCTGTATCATCAAAATCACATTGTCCACCAAAATGAGCTGGACATGGCCACTTTCTGGCGGTCTATTTTTTTTAACAGCTTATGGCCAAACTAAGTCGTACTGACAAACTTTTAATTTATACATAAAATTCTAGCTTGATGTTAGTCAGACAATTCACGATATCTCCTGGACTATAAATACATTTAATTTAATCATTTGTTTTTAATTTTAGTTGGAGGGATATAGACCACCTGTGGGAGTGGGATATTGAGAAAAATTTAGAATCATTTATGAGTAAAGGTCCTACCTTGGATAATTATGATGAACTGTTAACTGTTTATGGAACCATTGTAGATCGATTACATGATACAAAAGTTTATACGGATATTTATGGAGTCAGGTAAGGCTTTTTAACACCCAATAATGTCTTAAAATCTTGAAATTAACCCAAATATATATTTATACAATTAGTGTTAGTGAGAGACACCAAGGGATGTGCCATGCGAGCGTGACACATAGGAACTGTTCCAACACCAGAAAATCGTCACAGGGATGTTGGCTCGGCATTACGCCATGTCCTGCATCGTTTCGTCGCTACCGACTCATCATAATGCCGAGCCAACATCCCTGTGACGATTGTCTGGTATGGGAACAGTTCCTATGTGTCACACTTTCGTGGCACATCCCTTGGTGTCTCTCACTAACACTAATTGTATACCTATTGCAGTGTGAATAATCACGGTAGTACATTGTTGATAATGATATCTATGAGTTTACACCATGAGGACACAAGTGGTGAAGTGGTAAAATCAGAAACTTTTTCCACAACTTCACCTTTACCAACAACCAAGCTGTATCGATAGCTTGTAGCTTGTAGAATGCTCAGACGACCAAATTTACTGCCACAACCTTGAATATTGCTACTTATACTCATTAATGATTAAGGAGATGGAATGTAATTGTTTACAGATTGTGCTTACTAGTGTTACTTCAAGATATGATCACTCTTGCTAATGAGTGGAGAACAGCCATTGGCTCACAAATAATTACGGAAGCGAGAGAAAAAATGAGAACCTTTATTAATAAAATGGATGTAAGTTACTTTATAATACATATTTAAAAAAAATACATTTTATGTCTAAGCCTAGCAACATGAACTGCAAGGTATCATTGCTTTTTAGGGTTTTGTAGATACTTCTCAAAACCCTTATGCCGAGGGTGATGTGTCCGTCCGTCCGTCGCTCTTTGGTTCATAGGGCCCGAACTGTTTAAGCTAAAACGCTGAAATTTGAAACACTAGCGTAACTCTCGGGCCCAAACACAGGGAAAATACACAAAAGTTAAAAATTAAATATGCGCATGCGCCATTCAAAAAAATGTGGTAAACTCAAAAATTTAAATTTTTTCTAATTTTTGAGTGGGGTATCAAATGAAAGCTGCTGAATAGTAGGTTACAAATATATGAATACTTTTTTAAATTTTGCTTTCCTAATAGGTCAAATAAATCAAAATACACCCAAAATTGCCCCCCCT